>LPNX010640511.1:286540-390721 GCA_001517045.1 Pseudotsuga menziesii | reverse complement strand
TGACTATAAATAGACTGGATGGACTCCCGATTTAGACATGACTCCCGATTTAGACATATGACCAAATTTGGACAAGGGAGGATTAATAATCCTAACACTTATAAAAGTCAAAGGAAAAATAAAAGTACCGTTTTTGGTAAATGTGAAAGTGAAATTAGGAAAAGATTAAAAATATTATTATTTTAATCTTTTATAATTTGTTGTATACCTACAGGTGAATGAAGGCTATAAAAGAAGATCAAGCCTTCTCATTTGATACACACACTTTTGCTCTCACAGGTGAAGAAGACTATCTTATGTTCAAACCCTCAGCTAGGGTTTTATCAGCAAAGCCAATCTTCAGCATTTTTGTACAACCATCTTCAGCATTCCATTTTTTTTGGGCAGCCTTCTTCATTTTTCGGGCAGCTGAGATTTTTCTTTGTGGGCAGCCTTTTCTATTTTCGGGCAGTTTTCAGACAGTCTGATATTTTCGGGCAGTTTTTAGACAATCTGATATTTTCGGGCAGTTTTTAGCAGTCTGATATTTTCGGGTAGTTTTCAGACAATCTGATATTTTCGAGCAGTTTTCAGCAGTCTGATATTTTCGGGCAGTTTTCAACAGACTAATATTTATGGGCAATTTTAAGCACTCTAATATTTTCGGGCAGCTTTCAACAGTCTGATATTTTCGGGCGAAGAGAGAAAATCTCAGTTTTTTCTATGAAAGCCCTAAATTGGTAATTTTCTGTAATTCTGGAAATTGTGGGTAAAATTATCAGTCTGATTTTTACTGATGAATTTTACAGTTACTGTGGGTAAAATCCAGATCTGGATTTGAGGAACTTTTTGAAGAATTTCTGAGTCATCTCATTTACGGGATGAGCTATTAATGCTTTTGTGGTTTTTGTCCTTTGAAGGTTTCCCCAGTGAAAAATATTGTGTCCATGTGTGCTGATGTGATGAATGTGTTTTTACTGCACTGCTGATTTGTTCGTGTTTATTTGCAAATTTTCTAAAGTTTATGCTAATGCTAAAAATTCAACAAAAAGGAGGGGAAAGATGGTGCTGCTGATGAAGAGGATCCCAATATAGGAGATGATTTTGATAATCTTTAGTTATTTGTGGCAGCATGATGTTTTTTGGACTCTACAGGCCATTTAGAACCTTAATGCTAATGTATTTTGTTTCAAATATGTTTCGCACTTAGTGCCATTTTTACTATATTCACCCTTAGAAGCTATATACATGAGCAAACTTTGCATATTTGGTGTCTGATTGTTTAAATTTACATTGATGTGTGTGTGTGTGTGTGTGTGTGTGTTTATATCTATATAAATTCACATCGTGGAGGGTGAAGACCAAGAGGCTCATTGTGGAGGAGACAACTGAATGGTTACAGGACATTGATGTTCTAGAGACCCACCAATGGTCATGTGTCTCTAGCCACAAGGCTTCTTCTATAGGGAATCAATAGCTAGCTTCTAGATTAATCATTCTAGATGACTCATTTTGATGATGATGATAATGATATATATATATATATATGATGTAATTTTGTATTTATTGGTCTTGAATGGAAAAATATTAGGGTTTGGTATTGAGAGTTGATGTCCGACCTTTGATTTATCATTTGACATCCACTACATATATATCGGTGTTTTTCCATTTTTATGTGTCAATGTGTTTATTTGATGTTGTTATTGGTTTATATCTTAAAAGAATCGAAAAAAATGATTTTATTTTGTATTTTGTAATGCTTGTTGTGGTTTGATGATTTTTGCCATTTTTTATGCAATTTTTCCAATGCTGATGTTTTGGGGCCCATGAAGATTTTAGCTGATGTCAATGTTTTCAACAATGATATAAACAGTCACTTGTAAGTGTTTTAATTTTTTACCTTAATCTTTGAGGGTTTGATTAAATGGCCACCTAAGTATTGGAAATAGAATTCATTCAAAGTTATTACAATAATAGGAGCAACTTATACAACATCTAGTTGCTTTTTTAGTTATGTTTTTGCCCCATTCTTTGCTGAAAATCCAAATATTTCCATTATCTAATAGTTGAAAAGATTTGATAACAAGAAAGATGGAATACTTGCAATCTTCAATAACACAAATTTGGTGTTAAGGGATGGCGAGTGCATGGGGGAGTCGCCATTGACTCTAGAGGAAATCAAGAAACCTAATATATTTAGGGGTTGGGATTTCCTCAAATAATGAAGCGGAGGTTGTAGCTCTCTTCAAAGGCCTCTTGGTTCTCAAAGCTCAAAGGGCAAATGTGGAGTCTATGGTGGGTGACTCAAAGATTATTCTAAGAGCAATTCATTGCAAGTCTCTTCCCAAGCCACCAAACCTAGCTCGCCTAGTGCAAAGAATCCTTCAAAAGTGCTCATCAATCTTAAATCGGCATGCATGTAGTGCTCGATTTAGCCCGTAAAGAGATTTCTTGACTTGCACACATGGGTCTCTTGCCCATGCACCTCAAACCCTCTCCACTAGTTAACATATACTTCTTCCTCGATCACACCAATGAGGAAGATTGTCTTTACATCAATCTAATGTAACTACCAACAAAAATCAATGCTAAAGAAATAATAATCTTGATGGAAGTATACAAGGCAGTTAAACCAAAGATCTCCTCGTAGTCAATTCACTCTCTTTGGGAGAATCCTCTCGTTACAAACCAAGCCTTGGATTTCCTTATGATACCATCAATCGCATGCTTCACCTTGTACAACAACATATAATCAACACCTTATTTCCCTTTTTCTCTAAGCACAACCTCCCATGCATCATTGTCCATGATAGGTCCTCCACCATGGCATCCCATCATACCTACTCACCCACTACCTCTTCTCATAATTGGAAGGCTTTGCATCAATTTTTAAAAACATCAATGCAACACTACTAGAAAATTTATCGAGAGGATGACTTACTCGAAAATAGGCAGCACCAACTTGTTCTTCTACCCCCTACAATTAATGGGTAAGCCACCTCAATTTCCTAGCTATCCTAGAAGGTAAAATTGTTTATATACCTATATCTAAATCTGAATAATCCAAATCTACTCTTGCTGATTTTTTGAATCATTAATTAGGGCAATAATTGTTTCTACCTCCTCAACCCCAGTTGACGTTCTTGTCACCCTGGAGACCATGCATCTTCATCAACATTCACATCGTGGCTCGCCACTATCCTCCTCTGAGATAGAACATTAGGAATGCCTTGTATCAATAATGGAAGACATTAGTGCAACATAACTGAAAATTTTCTTCGAAGGACTTACCCGAAAAGAAGTCTTTGGAACATTAATTTGCTCCTCTTCCTCTTGTAATGTCTAGGTAAGCCACCTCGACTTCCTATTTGTTCTATAAGGTAAAATTATTTATGTGCCTATATTGTAACCTAGCTTATATGAACATGCACTTGCAGATTTTTTTGAATCAACAATTGGCATAACAATTATTTCTACCTCCTCTACCTCTATTGGACATCCCTCGAACCCTAGAGACCATGCACTTCATCAACCTTCATATCTTGGATCACTACCATCTTTGTCTAAGATCTTGTAAGCCTAAGAGGGCTCACTGTAGCCAACTCAAATACCCTTAAAATTATAATGTCCAAGCTTGATCCTCTTCTCCTCTAGAATATGAACGTAAATATGACTCCCAACCACTCTAAAATGAGAAACATCATGCTTCTCCCCTATGAAAGCTTCCTCTAAAGTCTTGCCCTTCAGCACTCTATGAGGACACTTATTCGGTATGTGGATTGATGTACAACATGCCTATGTCCAAAGAAGCATAGAGAATAGAAGTCATAAAACATAGTCTTAGCAATCTCCACTATGTACTTGCTCTTTATCTCTACAACCCCATTTTTCTATGGGTTGTAAGGGTCTGTAAATGTCCTCTTGATCCATGTTGCCCTCCATTTCTTCATTCCAGTACCTTGATCTTCCTACCTATCCTGGTTTGTAATAAGAGCTTTGAACTCTCAAAACCTGTTATACACCTCATTCTAGATTTTCATCAAATATATTGAGGTCTTTATAAAAGAATCATTGCTAAAAGTAACATAATAAAGACTACTTGTCAATGAATCTAATGGCATGGGTCCACAAACATATGAATAAATCAAATCAACAATCCCTTTTGATCTATGTTCATTGCTTGGGAAAGCAACGTTGGCAACTTGTCGAGTGCACGTCCCTTGCGCATTCCTCTCCTCTGCATCTTGAAATCAAGGAATCCAACCAACATATCTTCCAATGAGGGAAAGATCCATAGTTCAAGTGAACAAATCTTCTATGCCAAACCTCTCACAACTTGTCACTACTACTACTCAAATCCGCTAACAATCTATAAAGTTCACCCTCTCTAACTCCTCTAAGCCAAAACTTGACCAAGATCAAAGCTATGACTTTCAATGATACCTCTCATCAAACTCAACCCTGCACTTCAAATTTGCTAGACAAAAAACCGAAAGCAATTTTTTAGTCGTACTGAAACATACAATATCTCATCGAGCTCCAAAACTTCTCATATTGGCATACAAAATGAGATAGAACCCAACCCAGTGTTGAACATCATCACCAAGCTCCACCTGCATGTCAAGCTCACCATCACCAAGCTCCACTTCCATGAGCTAAATCCCATGCAACCCTTTTGAGCATTAGGGTGTAGCCTTTATCGATCCTTTTGTACCAGCAAAGAGAACATGGACTAAATACATCATTGTGGCAACATATTTATTTATGAAGTGAGAAAAATCCCAAGTTGTTCGATCTGCTACAACAAAAGAAACTACAAAGTTTATGTTTGTATCAATGTTTCATAAGTTTGGATGTCCAATTCAAAGCACATGAAATCAAGGTACTCATTTTCATGCAAATGTGAAAAAATTTTATGAAAAAATTCAATGTTATACATAATATAAGCATCTCTTACGACCCTGGAGAGAATGAACAAGCAAAAAGCACCAAATATAAATTGGTAGCAAATTCGCACTACTAACCGAGGCTTGTAAACTAAAAAGATTAAATTGGCTTGACAAACTTCATGCATCACTTTGGGCTTACAAAACTGCATGGAGAAAAGGGTAAGAACATACACCATTCATAATAGTAATCCATAATGCCTATCATGCCCATGCTTGTGATTCTTGGTGACAAGTGAACCGACCCAATGAAGCACAATAGGGGTCAAATGGAAGCATAAGAGAAAACAGGTAGGTAGGCTTACGTAACCTACAATAGCACACATACGCTCACACAAGTGAAGCACTACACTCAAAGTGTAACATCTCAAGCTTCAAGGTGATGTTGTCCATAAGCAAAGCTACAAATGCAAGGGAACTCCACAAGGTATGTCGAACGATCCTCCTACAAATATCCAAAGGCTCCATCAATCCTATTATCCTCCTAATCCATGTACTCCACTATCCCACTCCCTCTGCATGAACATTATTGCAACCCAGGCATCCCCGAGCCAACTCCAAGCCTCCATAAAGGAATCCAAGCTACCTTGTGTTGTCTAGGGCCCAATGGCCTCCTTCAAGATGTAAAACACTCCTCCTCTGAATGTAGGGCATTCTCCAAGCAAGCATCTCCATGTGGAAATCGTGAAGGACGTCACAGAAGTTGTTAGAATAACTCCAATGCCCAAAGGAAGAATATAGCCAAACAAGCACCCAACTGAAGTCAGGGAAGCACTGAGTAAGCCATCTCCAATGTGCAAATTCATCACAAACCATCTCCCCATGTGCAAATCCATCAAGGCCATCCAAGGTTTGAACATACACCATGCACCCCAAATCTCATGAAGCAATTTCAAACATGGTGTAAGCCCTTTAAGTGCAACCATGAAAGCTAACAGGTTTATGATTTATTGTTATTTAAGTTGCAAGTTTTTGTCATCTGCAGGACTAGTAAGCAAATAAAGGTCGGATGAAGAAGCTGACAATTCCACCCAAGGATATCCAGAGACAAGAAGAAGAAAAAAGACTAAGGGCAATGTGATTTTAGTCACCAGCAAAGTATAGTAGGGAAGAACCATTAGAATGTGGGGACCTTGATTCCATTGAAGATGAACACTCGATGAGGCGCCTTTGATATCGAACAAATCAATGACAGGCGCATCCAAAGGTCAATGGAATCACCATCAAAAAAATGCCTGGAAGAAGCAATCGAGAAAAGAGGAGTGAAGTCGTCGAAAAAACCTCGATGGAGGATCATTCGTTAGGGTGAAATGACAAAGATCAAGGATACCTTCATTGTAAGTTAGCTTAAAAACTCGTAGTATTATATCGAGTTTGGCCTCACAGAAGACCAGTCTAGATTGCTAAATTCGTAATTATGCAAGGGTAATCATTATAGTTAAATAATAATAAAGAGATACCAGATATACCCACCTGTTTCACAGAGTCCGCGATCTCGGGGCCAATACCGTCTCCGGGAAACAAAGTGGCACGGATCGTTTCCTCCTGTGCAACGGATCCCAATTGTCTTTGGGCGCCTGCCCATCGTCCAAAGGGCGACAATGCCGAATCCGCTCCCGTAAACCCGCCACCGATTAGCGTTTTGGGGTCGTGTTTTGAAACCGTCCTGAGCAGAGATCGAACCCCACGCGCTGCCATTAGATGGAAAAAAATGAAAGGGATAGAAGCCTTTGGCTGGAACCTTCAGGAACACACACAGGGTTACATGTAGGATGGTATGGAAAGCAGAGAATTCGGAATGGATGCCGTTGAGATAGAATCCTTTGTTTTACAGCGACCCCTGGGCTCCTTCGATTCGATTATCAAATACGACTCCTCCCCGTTGCGAGTTGGAATGTCCGTGTGCACTGAAAATCGAAATATCAGTTACAAAAGTCTTCTGGCCAAGACGGAGATTTTAGGAAAATCAAATTACTTAGATGGCAAGTGCATGGGTGGACAACTATAATAGAGTAGGGTTTCTATATGTATTTTTTAAGCTTTCCTATGGGATGGAGGCGAGGCTCTTTGTCACCCTCCTTGGAAAATTATTTTTAGGGCATTTTTAAAGGGAAAGGGGAAAAAATATAGAATATAAGGAAGGAGTGAAAAGTAGAGGCAAGCATAATGAGGTGCAATTTAATGGCATCTTAAGTCGTTTTCATTTTTAATCCTTTTATAAATAAGGGAAAAAAATTAGGTTAATTTTTTATAAATAAGGAAAAAGGAGTTACAGTTTGGTGCTTTTGATAAAAAAAGTATCTAGATGTCATGATAAATAATTTATGGTAATGGTTCTATTTCTGTTTAATGTTTTGCTTCTGCAGTTTAATGGTTGTCTTCTCTATGTAAATATGGCATTAAACTACTCAACCTTTTAATGTCATTCTAAGAAAAATAGATGAAGAAGAAGAAAAAGTACACTCATAGAAATATGTGTGTTTAACGATTTATCCTATGATAGGCGAGAGTGAGCACATGGGTGAGTGGGAGTGGCTCTATGAGGGCAATAAATGCCCAAGGAAGGCCAAAAACCACCTAAGCCAAGCACTAGAACCTCAGTCAAACAAGATCCCTGAAATTGGGGATGGGGAGCTCATGCTGGTTGACTGTAATCAATGTGGGCGCCTGGGTTGTCAGAATGATCAACCTAGAATGCCTCAACTGTGTAGAATGAACAACTAGGAGCGCCTCAACTATGAGTAAATGACCAATTTCCCTAAATCTAAACCATAGAATCATTGCATGAATGCAAATGAAATGTTTTTAAGGTGTATGACTAAGGTACTAAGGTGGATTATGCTCTGACACCCCCCCTTAAGCCTTACTTAGTACAGCTTAACCAAAAATATCATTGAGGCCTTGGCAACAAAGGCTCAAGTCACCTCATAAAAACAAGGTAAGAAAGAAAACCACGTGGGAACAAAACCTCCCCTCAAAAATGGACATGGAACCAAAAATCTAAAAGTGAATAGTAGCCATCACCATGTATCACCCACTCCAAGAAGGGATCTCAGATACGTGAAGATCTTCTATGTGAAGCACTTGGTGAAAATGTCAGCAGTCTGCTCTGCAGATGGGCAATACTGCAAGGCTATCACCTGATCATGCACCAAACTCCGGATGTAGTGCATGTGTATCTCAATGTGTTTAGTCCTCTGTCTCTGCACCGGATCTGTGGAAATCTTGATTGCACTTTGATTGTCACACCAAATGACTGTGGGTGAATCAAATGCAACTCCAAGTTCTCGAAGAATACCTTACAACCACACATATTGTGTAGTTGCGTTCACTGCTCCTCTTTACTCAACCTCAACTAAAGATAGGGAGATGGTGTGTTGTTTCTTGCTTGACCAGCATATGGGACCTTGTGCTAGCATGAATACATAACCTGAAGTGGACTTATTGTCATTAGGATCTCCAACCCAATCAGAATCAAAAAGTCCTACTAGTTCTAGTGGAGAACCAACAACATAATGTACCCCGAAGTGTTTGGTTCCTTGCACATAGTGAAGGATCCTCTTGCTTGCCTTCCAATGGATCTCATGAGGTTGCAGCATATATCTAGCTATAGCACCTACATCATTTATCAAGTCAGGTTGAGAATGTGTAAGATACAGCAAACTCCCAACTAGTTGTCTATACAATGAGTTGTCCACCAATGGAGACTCACCAAATTCACCTAGTTTGATACCAGAAAGGAATGGGCACTTGGCTCCCTACATTCAACCATCTTAAACTTCAATAACAGGTCTGAAGCATACTTTGATTGGCTGACCTTGATCCCTATTTCAGATCGCTCAATTTCCAACCCAAGAAATTGCTTCAACAATCCAAGATCGGTCATGGAAAACTCACTATGCAATGAAGACTTGATTGACCCAATTTCTTTGGTGCAACTACCTGTAATCAAAAGATCATCAACATATAGTAAAATGACCTGCAATACATCACCAATATGCTACAAATAAACATTGGGACCATATTTGCATCTTTCAAATCCAAGTGATGGCAAAAAATTGTCCATCTTGGCATACCAGGCCCTGTGGGCTTGCTTGAGGCCATAGAGAGACTTCTTTAACCTGCATACAAGAGAATGTTCCTCTTGGAAACCTTCAGCTTGCTGCATATATATCTCTCTAAAGTTCATCAGGAAGAAATGCACTCTTCACATCCATGTGGTGAACCTCACAGCGCTTAGATGCAGCTATGGCTAAAACTAGCCCGGTAGAGTCCATCTTTGCAACCGGTGCAAATATCTCTGAATATTCCATTCCTTGGACTTGAGAGTAGCTCTTGGAAACCAACCTTGCCTTATATTTGACATATGAACCATCAGCAGCTACCTTTGTCCTGTAAACCCATTTGCATTGCACTAGTTTCCTCTTGGAGGGCAAGGGAACCAATTCCCAAGTAGCATTGTCTTGCAATGAGTTGAACTCTTCTTGTATGGTTGTTTGCCATCTTGGGTCAAGTGATGCTTCTTGATATGATTGAAGATCAAATCCAACCATCATGAAGCATTGCTCATCAAGAACCACTTCACTTGCAAAGAAAGCAGTGTGAAATTGTGATATAGTCTTTCTAGGGTGTAGTGGATTTCCAGCCAAATCCCCAGTTGCTTTAATGGTTTTCTCATCCCATTTGTGGCAAATGGGTGAGCCACGATCATCATCATTATCTTTATCCATATCAGAAAGAAATTCATCACTTACATCATCTTGTAGTGGAGGAGTTGAGCATTCCCTCAGTGCTAGTTTGAGCTATGGCATGAGTTCTTCTTCGAATTGCACACTCCTTTCAATGAAGGTCTTTTGATATGAGGGATCAAAGAGCTTGTAGCCCTTTGCATCTTTAGCATATCCAACCATGATGCACCCCTTGCTTTGAGGTTGCAAGGCCTTTCTCTTCTCTGGAGGAATCCTAGCCCAAGCCCTTGAGCCAAAAATCCTGAAATGATAAATATTTGACTTATGACCAAACCAAGCCTCATATGGTGTTTTTCCATCCACTGATTTGTGAGGATCTTTGTTTTGGATGTATGCAGCACAATTGATGGCTTCATCCCATAGCTTAGAATTCAAATCCTTGGCTTCAATCATACAGGTTGACATCTTCTTGAATGCCATGTTTTTGCACTCTGCCATACCATTTTGTTGTGGTGTGTAGGGGACTAAATGATGCATTTGGATGCCACATTCTTGACAGAGTTGATGCAAACTCTTGTTCACATACTCTTTTCCATTATCAGTCCTAAGGACTTTGATCTTGTTCCCACATTGATTCTCAACTAGAGCTTTCCAAACCTTGAGAGTCTTAAAGACTTCATAATTGAGTTTGAGAAAGTATACCCGGCAAAACCTTGAGAAATCATCTATGAAGGTCAACACCTACCTTGATCCTCCATTAGAGGGTGTGGGAAGAGGCCCAATAAGATATGAATGCACCAAATCAAGCACTTGAGTAGTTCTCCTTGCTTTCCCTTTCTCATAGTTGCGCTCCGGATTCTTTCCCACCACACAACCAATGCATGGGCCATTGGAGATCTTGATAGAAAGAAGCCCTTCCACCATGCCTTCTTTACTCAATGCCTAGAGGTATCTGTAGTTTAGATGGATGAACCTCTCATGCCACAACTTGCTTGTCTCATTGGCATGAGTTAGGAGCAAATTCCCTCTAGAGTAGGGAAGGAAATGAGAGAATTTGTACATTCTTGCTTGATGGTCAGCAAACCCTAAAGCCACCACCTTGTTAGTAGATATTTCAGCTATCTTCACTGTGTCTAGAGTGAATGTTACTATCTTAGCTTCACCAGTGTGATTCATTTGGTAAATTGAGAATAGGGTCATTGTCAAGTATCGTACAAACAAAACATTGTTAAAATACACGTCTTCAAAATCGATCATGTCAATCCCTTTGGCTTGGATGTCTGAATCATCACCATTCAAACAGTTGGACCTGTAAAAAAAAAGGATGAGAAGAAATCTTTCATAGAGGCCATGTTCCTTGAAGCTCATGAATCAGTGATGAATGGAGAAGAGTCTGGAGAACCAACAACCAATGCATGGAACCTCTCTTTGTTGTCTCAACCTGAACCTCCATCCTTCTTCCTTGCACCCTCAGGCAGTGGGATGTTGTTCTTCTCCAATAGTTGCGCCATCATGTCTATGGTCTTCTTCATACATGCACTTCCTGGATGGCACCCTTTGTGAGAGTAGGTGCATTTGGTCATCTCCTTGTTCTTCTTGTCTTTGTCCTTGCAAGGATTTGAACCTCCATATGTAGATTTAGGTATTTCTTGCTTCTTCTCGTATTGCTGCCTCGAATCCTTGGCTTTCTTCTTGCCCTTGGATTGATTTGAAACTCTTGCAACAAGATATTGGTCTTTATTGGATTTGATGGTGCCCATCTACACTAGCTTGTCTTGCTCTTGAGTGAGTGACTACACGAAGTCAATTAGTGATGGCATGCGCCAGTTTCAAGTTGTGAGCTTGCTAGAGTGAAATGTGCTTACAAACATTGAGTACTCTAGCCCTAACTTCGAAGGTATGGACAGTATGAGTTGCTCCTCCTTCTTTTCGATGCCACATTACTTGAGATGAAGTACCAACGACTTGAACTTGGTGAAGAAATATTGGATTGTCTCAAAATGAGTTGGACTCAAGGAGATGAGCTCATTTTCGAGCTGGTGACCTCTCATTTCATTGGTATTCCAAAACAATGTCTCAAACTTGAACCATACTTCATTGGGAGTTAATAGACAGTATACATGAAAGATCAAGTCTCTCGAAATGTTGAGACAAAGCATTCAAAATGCTTCATCAAGCCTGTTGAAGAGCTTTGATTTCTCAACAACAGAGTTTGGTTCGACCTCTATCCCCATGGTCACCATGTACAGGCCTTTCAACCTCAGCTAGATCACCATTTTGGCCTTCCATTCAAGTAGTTGAATGAGGTCAATAAGACATGGTTTTTCTCCATTTCTGCTTGCGCTCTTGGTGACAAATTGTTGAAATGTACCTGCAAACAAACACTCGAATCTATCTGGAAATCTCTCAAACAATAAATCAAACACCATGGAATGGATTTTCAACTCCAAAGAGCTCTAATACCATGCGATAATTGATTCACACGTGGATATAGGAGCCTAAGAAACTCTCACACTTCGATATTGTTCACAAAATATGCACAAAATAGATGAAAGGGTGAAAAATATATACACACATGAGGTCAATAACAGATATTATTGTGATTGTCCAACATGTAACTATGTCTGGATCATATATATATTACAATAGGGAAAAATCATGAGGCTTTGGAAGCCATGTGGATGCATACAAGTGTCAGCTCAAGATTTGACCCTCAAACCCCCCCTAGGTGGACCAATGAGCTTCATAATCATCCCAAATAGTCACGAATGCATGTGTGGACATGGGAAAGGCATGGTGGAACATAAATGGAGGTATGACAGGTGTGAGTGAGCACATGGGTGAGTGGGAGTGGCTCTATGAGGGCAATAAATGCCCAAGGAAGGGCAAACACCACCTAAACCAAGCACGAGAGCCTCAAGTCAAACAAGATCCCTAAAATTGGGGATGGAAAGCTCATGTTGGTTGACTATAATCAATGTGGACGCCTGGGTTGTCAGAATGATCAACCTGGAGTGCCTCAACTATGTAGAATGATCAACCATGAGCGCCTCAACTATGAGTAAATGACCAATTTCCTTAAGTCTAAACCATAGAATCACTGCATGAATGCAAATGAAATGTTCCTAAGGTGTGTGACTAAGGTACTAAGGTGGATTATGCTCCAACAAATACCCCCCTCTTAAAGTGTCTATTTCATCTCTATGTTGTTCCTCCCTTTCTTGTGTTGTGGGAGCCTTCTTACCAAATAAAGGAAGTTACAGGAAGAGGCTTTTGCTATGAGAATTTAACCTGAGTGATGGGATTCCTTCCAAAGAAAGAACATACTTAGATTTTCAATCTCATTCCCCATTATTGGTTTATATTTTCAACATTTGGCCCTTACTTAGCTCAAATACATGGTCATATATTCAACTCTAAACCCTTTATTTGAGTCTTCAATGGCCAAAAATTGACCTAGTTGCTTTATAATTTGTGGGCATCTTTCTGTTGAATATGCTAGTTGGGGATCTTGTACATTAATGAGATTCTTTTATTCCCTTTTTCTCTTTATGATTTCTAACAATTTGGTTGGTTTTCTTAAGGCTAGTGGAAGCTCTAGTAACACCCACTACCTTGCTTCCTCTAGCTTGGTCAAAAGAATTAGTTACCTTTCATGATCCAATTATCCATCAATTCGACCAACCTCTTCGACTCCCACCCTACCTGTAGGGGTTTTCAAAAGAGTGACCAATTGAGGAAGGGTGAATCCTTTGCCATCATGGAATACATACTCATGTTACATCCTTCTAAGGATGGGATAGGGACCTTTGTTAATGATGTAGCCTTCGATCTCTTTGCATCCTTATTCAAAGCAACCCTTGGGAATTCATATCCAAGTATTCCCAACCACTAGGTCTTTAAATTTTGCATTTCTTCCCCTAAGTAACCTTGGTATTTATGTATCCTTCCTTTAAATGGACTATCTTTGAAGAAATTGTTTAGTTGAAAGTCATTTTTTCAATCCAATTCCTAGGTCTATTAATAATCATCACACTCTATAATGCTCTGTCAAGTAGATTGTTACTCAAGTCAAGTTATATAAAGATTCTAGCATAAGAGAAAATTCTCATATTCCTTTGTCTTGGGTCAATCTTAAGAAACTTCCTTTATTCCACGAGGGGAAGGGAAGATCATATGCCAATCTCACTTAAATTGGGTAGTTAAACGGACATTGAAGCTAGGTTGAAATATAAGAACCATGGTATGAAAAAGAGGCTCTCTATCTTAGAGTCATGGTTCATCTACACGACCTTTCTATCATCTTCTAGATTGCTAAAAAAAGACAATAAAAAACCTTTGGAGCAAAAAGTTATTACATGTGATGGGATCCAAGTATAGTCGACCCATTCAACAAAAGTTATAGACGATAGTAAAATGTCATTTAATCTACACATATGAGAATTATGTTTAGAGTGATCATCGTACTTGCCATTACTATGTCTAAAACACTGGAATGCCTTCCACTTTCTCCATAATGAAGGCTCCTAATTGTGGAGTCTTAATTAACAAAGGGGAATGTTGCGGCCCAATTATGTCTAAGTACTAGCGTAGAGATGAGTTCAAAAGAAGATGAATATGTAAAAGAGTAGAAGTTGTGGAAGCATCTTGTAAATACTCTATGCCCCATCTCTACAATATGTTACATGTTTTTCTAAAGGTGCATAGCCTTTGGTACAAATGGGTTACAACTACCAAATTCCCTAGTATATTTAAGAATATTTTGACACCATTTTACTCATCCAAACATATGAGAGTTACTATATAAGACGGAGGGATTCCAGAGTATGAGGATATTATGTTGAGGGTTCTTGCAAGACTTCTGCTCTATTGTGAGTTGTGTGCATGAATTGCTATGTAGTGCTAAATATGCTAATACAATGGTGGAATCTTATGCTCATGCATATGTTTTTATGTTACATCTTGATGGTCTCTATGTTTTAACTTCGGTTGTTCATTCACCAATTTCATTAGCTTAAATGAATGTAATTAAAGATTAACTAATGGAATACATGCCTCCACTAAATATTTAATACTTTGCACATCACTCATTTAACAATCATCATACATGCCTCAAGATAGACCTATTTCCTTTGGAAGGTTGAATATGTTGGCATATTGGACTACTACAAGTTGTGTTTAACACCTCCTACAAACCTCAAGTCTAGCATAAAGCCTACAACATGGTTCCATTGACGAGACCTTAACCAATGTATAGTAACAAAGATGTGATGGAGGCCAGTGAAGGTCAAGATTGAAGACTATTTGGAGGAAAGAATTCATGAGTACAACTATCAAGACAGTGTATATGTAGGAGAAGATGCTACACGATTCAAAGATAAATACATGTTCAAGTCCTTGCATGAGATTTTCTCGGGGTTGAATTTTAGGTAAACCGACATGAACGGTTGGAAAGAATCATGGAGAAGCATCGATAATGGCTTCCGTAGAAAAAAGTTGAATGGACCATTAAGAACTTACTAAAGATCCAACAATATGACCATAAGTTGACTCAAGTAATTGACTCTGGGTATAAAGGCATTGTGGAAGGATTTGCTTTGGAGTTTTTGATAAAATGGCACCAGTCACTGACCAAGGTCCTGTAATTCTTTGAGAAGGAACCACATGGAAGCTTGGAAGCTTGATTAATGAAATACCGCTATGGATAAAAACATCGATGGTGGAACGGGGTATGTTTCTAAGCCCCAATGAAATAGAAGTGTAAGGAATGCATGGGAGGGTGGAACAATAGGAAGACCTAATGGTGGATTTAATGTCACAGGTTGCTTAAAGGTTTGGAGACAATGTATGCAAAAGATTATGGAAGAGAGCATCTGATGCAACAACAAAGGTGTGCATAGATATCAAAGAACTAGTGGCAAGAAGAGATGGAAAAAATATGCACCATGCAAGAATCGTTGAGGGAAATATATGGTATCAATATGTACATGGAGTGTGGGACAATGTAGATGATGAGAGAAGGACCTTTAGTCGGCCTCGGAAGAAGCAATTAATAAAACCTGGTTGTGCAGGCAAGTCATGACTTTGTAGAGGTGGAAGCAACTCCCGAGGAACTAAAATGGTAGACACATGGTGACATGGGGGATGTAGATACTCAAGTTGCAGGTGTAGAGACATTAGTCGAGATTGTTAGGCCAGGTGTCATTTATGCCGAAATCATGAAAGAACATGATTTAGAAGAGGCATTTGAATATGTTTTTGAGTTTATGTCATTATAGTATTCAAGCCTACAAAAGCCATGTTGTTTGAGGAAGTAAACCAAAATGCTAGTGAAGTTGATCCTTCCTACATCCTAGCCTCTACGCCTTCTTATTTTTATCCACATCCTATGATTATTGTTGCACAAAGTGTAAGTGTGTGCTTGATTGGTAGTTCAAGTACTCTCGCTATATTGGCTTTAAACAACAAAATTGTGACCACCAAAAGAAATCAAAGTTTGTATTTAATATTGCTTAGTAATGTGAGTTTTGAAATAGAAGCAATATCAATTGTGAAATGACCAAGATCCCATGGATTTAGTTTACCATGGTACTGTTAGGATTTATAATACTCCCTTGACCAAACTGTCTATTAGATTATTTTATCCTAACTTAGTATTTTTATTTAATTATTTGGGTCCACTAGTACCATTGGGTCCACTTGGCCTAATGGGGCCACACGTACCAGTTACTAGAGTGTGAGGAACACCGATAGAGGCTGATTGCCACTTACTGCACTTGCATGCATCAGTTTAGGCTCCTCCTAGGCCATTCCCTACATTTTAGGAGCCACTGGGAGTCCCGACACCAACCTCCTTCAGTGAGTTGGAGTTGGAACTAGTTAAGCTTAGTTATTTTCCAGTTACATTCATTTAGATCACAATCAATTTAGTTAGCGCCATTTATGCATGGCTGCATGTGGATAAGGCACCTTTTCTCACCTACCACTTTAGTTAGACTGAGTTAATTGATTATTACTAATTGTGTGACTTGATTAGACATATGGAATTAACCACTTGGACTCCGATAGTGATTGAGACATCTATAGTTAGCTATTCAGTCAGATACAGTCACATCCAGTTGGGAGATTCAAATTCATTACTCATGATTCGAATTCTTTTCCTATGTAACACTATTGTAACACCGAATTATTTAATGAACATGATACTATAATTATCTGAGCTATACTCATATGTTTCCTGTGAGATTTGTTTTGTTGAATGTGTATTGTCATTCCTCTTTCACTGTAATAATAATTTTGGACTCATTGCTTGAAGATCTAAATGGCACAACAATTCTAACATGGTAATATAGCCATTTCAAGCAAGCTTCATGTTTGTCTAATCTCCATTGAACACCAGAAGCAACTGAGTTTCCACACAAGTCCCACAAAGGGTACCTTTCTTCCTCTGAATTTATTCAAAGTGGCTATGCAGGGCATGGCGAACCCTGAGAAAGTGTTCATGTCGTGAGGGAAGGCATGATTCTAACATAGTTCGAATGTTTTAGTGCTTTGCAGTGAAATTCTACAAGTGCTACATAGCTTGTGTGAAGATATTGTCTTTTACAGCCGAAGAATTATAAATTCTCAATATCCTACACCTCAGATCCTAACACCCTTCAATTATGTTGATTGGAGGGCAGATATGCAGGTGGCCTTGCGCAAACATGGCTATTTCAGGATAATACTTGGTAGTAGGGAGGCCGAGCCCCATCATCCAGTTGAAAGAAATAAGTTTCTGAACCGCTTAGATAAAGCTTTCGGTTATCTATGTACTCACATATCCAAAGATCTCCTCTTCCACCTTGAAGGTTTGAGGACTCCCAGAGAATCCTGGGAGAAGCTTGAAGACTTGGTTGGCAAGCAAGATGAGCTTCAGGGACACATTCTGGACAACGAGTTGGTAGCCTTACATCCAAGCAATTTTGAGACGGCACAACAATTATTTACTAAATTCAAGTTTCTTGCACTCCAATGTAGACAGTGTGGAATAGAAAGAAAGGATGAGTAACATGTGTTCTCCATACTTAGCAAACTAGGTCCGGAGTATTATGTATTTGTCTCAATCTTCTATTCCGGAATAGCTTCTATTCCTAATTGGAAGATTCCCTCACTTAATTCCTTTGTTGAGTCCTTAATATAGGAGAAAGAAAAGTTGATCCAGATGGGAGTCATCAAGACTTCCAAAGATCAAGCCCTTCTAGTGATAGACTCTAACAAAGCGCAAGATAAAGGGAAGTCTAAGGGGAAGGGGCATAAAACAACTGATTTGGAGCCTAAAGAGAATTAAAAGACTTCTAAAGGAGCCTCCGGCTCTAAGAAAAATAAGAAGTTCGAAAAGAAGATGCGTCCCTATTGTATGAGGGGTTTTCACCTTGAAGACTCTTGTATGAAGAAGCAAGTAGACCAACTGACTGCTCTCCTCAAGCAGAATAACATTGCTCTCCCACAAAGAGCAAAAAAGTCTGATGATGGACATGAAAGGTGCCATGCTTTGAAAGCTGGCCTTCCTTGGTCAATAGCCTATTTGATTGATTCTGGAGCATCCAACCACATGGTTGCCTCAAAGGATTTCTTCTCCACTCTCAACCTCACAAAAGGGCCTACCATTCACATGGGAGATGATTCCCAAATTCTAGCAGCAAGAAGAGGCACCATCAAAATCCAGCATGGTGAGTTCAGAGATGTCCTCTATGTACCCTCCCTTGTAGCTAATCTGTTGTTTATATTTCAGATGACTCACACTGCCTCACCGAAGCAAGTGGTGTTTGGACCCGACTCAATAGATATCACAAATATCTCAACTAGGGAGATTGTAGCGAAAGGAATTATTGATCATGCCTCCAAGGCATATGTTTTCTCTCACTTCATGCCATACACAGTTCCAGCATAACCATAACTTCTATTCAAAGCAGATAAAGGTATAAACATTCCTTTACTTCCTATTGCAGATACAGTTTTATTTCCTGACATTTTAGATTCAGATTCAGAAGAGGAGGAACACTAGCATGATCTAGATATTGAGCTTACACCTTAAAGAGATCTAGATCTAGATCCAGGATCTACCTCATTTCAACAACCTAAATGGGCTCAACAACTCATAGAAGCAGTTGGAAATGGTGCTAGGGATCCAGATGACAAGAGAAGAACGAGGTCCCAATATCAAAAAGAGAATGTTGCACTATCCCACACAGAACCACTTCTCCCTTAGAGGTGTTTCATCATGTTGGGGTCAGATCCTTAATCTTTCAAGGAAGCTTTCCATGACCCTAGATGGCAAGCAACCATGGATGAGGATTTTGATTCACTACATGACAATAAAACCTGGGAACTTGTCTCCTTACCTCCAGGGAGGAAGCTTGTTCAATGCAAATGGATCTACAAGACCAAGATAGCTTTAGATGGAACCACAACCAAGTACAAGGCTCGGTTGGTGGCCAAAGGGTACTCTGAGGTTCAAGGTTTGGATTATAATGAGACATTAGGGATGGATTCCATCAGGCTTGTCTTGGCAGTTGTAGCTTCCAAAAGATGGGAGGTACATCACATGGATGTGAAAAGTGGCTTCCTCCGTGGTGATTTGAAGGAAGAGATATACATGAGACAACCTGAGGGGTTTATTGATGATCTTTGCTTAGTTTATAGATTGAGGAAATCACTGTATGGACTTAAACAAGCCCCAAGGGCATGATACTCCAAGATGGATTCCTTCCTCCTATCTCATAAATTTGAAAGATGCAAATCAGATTGCAATGTCTACATGCAGAAGAAAGAGGATTCCTTGCTTTTGATTGTATTGTATGTGGATGACTTTGTCATTACTAGCAACTCTCCTGCTGGATTGAGAAGCATCAAGTCTGCTCTAAACAAAGCATTCTCTATGACTAACCTAGGACTGTTAAGATAGTTCATTGGACTCGAAGTAAGTCAAAAGACTTCGAGAATCGTGATCTCACAGTCCAGGTATTCACCATACATGCTTAGGAGATTTCACATGGAAGATTGCAAGGCAACCCCTTGTCCCTTTTTATCTGGCATTAGGCTTGAAGAAGGTGGCTCCACACCTTTGGTAGATAGAAATCTCTACAGACAACTCATTGGAAACCTTCTGTATCTCACACATTCGAGACTAGACATATCCTATGCCGTGAGTGCTACTGCTAGGTACATGCATGAGCCACATGAGCTGCATTGAAAGGCATTAAAGAGGATCTTGCACTATGGACTATGCAGTTGGTGCACAACTTGTTCTCATAGGCTTCACAGACTCAGACTAGGCAGGAGATGGAAATGATAGGAAATCCACCTCGGGTTTTATATTCATGATTGGATTTAGGCCAATTTGTTGGTCTAGTAAGAAGCAAGTAACACTTGCACTATCTTCAGCAGAAGCAGAGTATCTGGGAGCTGTGAATGCAACTATTCAGGCAGTATGGCTGCATGGCATCTTTATAGAGGCCAGGATTCAAACTTCACCTACAATGGATCTTTATTGTTACAACCATAGTACTATCAAAATTTCCAGTGATCCAGTTCAGAAGCAGAGGACAAAACACATAGAAGTTCACATGCACTACATCCGGGAACTAGTGCATGACAGAAGCATCACATTGCACTACTGTCCTATAGAGGATCAAAATGCAGACATTTTCACCAAGTCTTTCACAAAAAATACATTTGTCTTTCTCAGGTCTCTTTTAGGTGGTAAGGCTTGACTCTCAGTTCCTATTTCTGCTTATCTCGAGGGGGGGGGTGTTCCCATCAGGTTTTCCCATATTTCCTAAGTTTATTAAGCAACAATTTATCTTTTAGATTGTATATGGGTGACTTTTGGCCTTATTTCCAGGGCCCATAGTTGTCCAAGTTAGGATTCAGGTGGGGTGTTAGGATTTCTAATCCTCCCTTGACCAAATTGTATTTTAGATTATTTTAGCCTAACTTAGGAGTTTTATTTAATTATTTGGGTCCACTAGTACCATTTGGTCCACTTGGCCTAATGGGGACACATGTACCAGTTACTAGAGTGTGAGGAACACCGACAAAGGCTAACTGCCACTGACTGCACTTGCATGCATCAGTTTAGGCACCACCTAGGCCATTCCCTACATTTTAGGAGCCACTGGGAGTCCTGGCACCAACCTCCTTCAGTCAGTTGGAGTTGGAACTAGTTAAGCTTAGTTGTTTTCCAATTACATTCAGTTAGATCACAATCAGTTCAGTTAGCGCCAGTTATGCATGGTTGCATGTGGATAAGGCTCCTTTTCTCACCCACCACTCCAGTTAAGCTATGTTAATTGATTATTACTAATTGCGTGATTTAATTAGACATATGGAGTTAACCACTTGGACTCCGATAGTGATTGAGACATCTTTAGTTAGCTATCCAGTTAGATACAGTCACATCTAGATGGGAGATTCGAATTCATTACTCATGATTCGAATTCTTTTCCTATGTAACACTATTGTAACACTAGATTCTTTAATGAACGTGATACTGTAATCTGAGCTATACTCATCTGTTTTTTGTGAGATTTGTTTTGTTTAGTGTGTATTGTCGTTCCTCTTCCACTGTAATAATAATTTTGGACTCATTGCTTGATGATCTAAATGGCATAACAGGTACAACCCAATTTCAACATTTATTTTTGACAATTCCATTTTTGCAAGTCAATTTCAATTTCAACAAGTTCAATTCAGTGTCCATTTAGTTTGTTAGTTGTTGCTCTATGGTTTTAGGAATACAATAACAAAAAAATTAATGGTTACATAGGCTTGAAAGTACTCCACCAAAGTGAAACTCTTTGGTTGGGGTGTGAGTAGGAACTTAGGATGGAATGGGTGTCACAGGAAACCATGAAGCGATGGGGCCAATGTACTGCGAAGCAAGGGGTGTGTCTACATATAGTAAGGTGTCTACAAAAGGAAAGGATCTACATAAAAATATATATATTTGGAGTATTTTTTATGGGAACAATCAAGTATTAACACCATTAATGTGGTTGCAATAGGAGGTGCTATAATAAGCTCTTACGCTTTAAATGCTTCATAAACCATACCGAGCAAGCCATATTGCATTTATGATAAAATCACATCTAGGGTCCAAAGAGATAGTAGAAAAGGGGAATGCCTTGTATTGTGATGACCATATCCAAGAGGATATGTTAGAGAGGGAAAGATCAATGGCTAGGTTGGTGCATGTCCTAATAGCAACAACCCCAAGAATAAATGAGATTTATTAGATGGAATCAAGGGGCCCTTTGTGCAACAAGACAGTTCAATAAAGTGCTTGGGATTCATGATAGAGTTTGCCCCATTTAGAGTTGTAGATCATTTAAAATTGTAGTTCCAAGCTCAAGGATGATATTGTTCAATAAGTGCTATGGAGAGAAGCAACAAATATGAGGAGGAAAAAATATAGTTTGTGGGCAGGATGAGATACTGGGGTGGTGCATATCACTATATAGTGTTGGCATGTTAGTATTGGAGGAGCCTTTGCTCAACTGAGAGAGGTAGTTGAAAGGATATGTGGGGTAGGATCAATTAGTGAGTTATAATAGTCGCAACATCACCTCGACCCTAGAATCGATGCTGAAAAATCATTTTGGTGGTGGAAGAAGCGTGATTTGTTACCAAATTATCGCATTCAATACATTTGTTATATACATTCCCTTACTCTCTTTAACCAAGTGTAAATAAGGTTGATATAGAAAAATAAGTTTTAAGAAAATAGTGTTTCCCATTACTTTTCTCTAGGTAGCTACACATTTAGAAATAAGAAGGTCAAGTGAAAAAAAGAAGAAGAAAGAGGAGATATCAACTATATTTTGTTGGTCCAAGAATGTAGTTCAAGATACCTTTTTTTCACAAAAAAGAATATGTTTTTTTTTTATTGATCTTTTTTTTTATGGGCCTTAGCCCAGTTACATCTGTTAAAAAATATACAGTTCCTTTTCTCGAAGACTTCTCAATTCAGAAATATGGAATATAATGCATCCCGCTAGGTTCGTCATTCAAGCTCAACATTCCTTAAGGAAGAAGACATCCCTCATTTTCTTTGAGATCTGTCGGCTTATTCAATTCGCGAAGAATGTGATAAGAAGAGACCGAGACACAGTCTATCAAAATAAATTGCAGCCTTTGCATAGTTACATTCAAGCTGAGATTGTTGAACTTAGAAGTAGAGTTTAAAGCTTTTATTATGATTTCTGAATCGCCGAAAATTTGAAGGTTGTTATGTCCAACTACTTTGGCAAGTTGACTGGCTTTTAGAAGAGCAAATAATTATGCTTGATTATTAGAAAGATTCCCTAGTCCCCAACTGAAACTGCTTTGTAGCCCTCCTCCCGGATGGAAAATCAAACCGTCTGATCCAACATTCCCCGGATTTCCTTTTGACGCACCATCAAAAAAGATTGAGACTTTATTTTTCCTTTGCCACCAATATGAAAAATCTTTCTCCGAAAGTCTTACCTGCCAAAAAGGTTTAGTAACAGGCCTTCCAATGCCCATCTGTTTTTTTCCACCTGCAACATTCCAAGCCACTTGTGCTCAGTTTTTAAGTTAGTAACATCAATTTGGTTATTTCCAACAGCTTCCATTAGCAGCGCCTTTGCTTTTGCTACAAGCTCTGGTTTCGAATCTTTGCTATTGAAGATTAAGTCATTTCTTGGTAACCAAATTTTCCACCACAAGAATTTTGGGATGGTCTGCCATATTTTTCTCCATTCATGGCTTAATGAAGGAATTCTTGGATACTTGGACTACCAGTTAGCAAAAATATTGACAGGTTCAGAATTAGAATGAACTGAGACCGACAACCCACTCAAGAGGTGTGCCTAAGCTTTCTGAGCAAACTCACATCCAACAAAGACGTGCTCTGAAGATTCTTCAACTTGTTTACAAAAAAACACCTGAATGGACCATAAAATCCTCTTTTATATCAAATTTCCACGAGTCAAGACTTTTTGATGCACAAGAGTCCAAATGAAAAAATTAACTTTAGGAATGTTGGGTGATTGCCAGACTTATTTCCAAAAGGAAACTCTGTGCTCAGAGTTCGATTTTGGTTGGAATGACTTATATCCGTTAGCAACCGTGTAAATTCCAGATGGACCCCAGCCCCACGTGTCCTTCCTGGTGGAGTGGATCAGAGCTAAACCAGCCAGCAATGCCAGCAATGAATTTAATTGAACGTAGAAATGACCACGATCTGGCAGTGCTGGGAATGCCCATGCTAACCAATTGTCGTTGTTGTCTCAAGAAGAAATATCAGAGAGCCAAAGGAAGCCTTTATTGACCAACCAATCCTTAATCTCTGCAACTGTTGAATCTAAATTTAAAGGGGCATTTCCTTTTATTTTGTCATCCCAGAAAAACGTTTTCCTGCCATTTCCGGGGATGCGATAAAGATTATGAGCAAAAATATCTAGTCCTCTTCTGCATAAATTCCAAGTAATAGTGCCTTTAGGAATATTTATGGCCTGTAAATTCCTTAGAGTCCCTCTTTGGAGATACTTTTTCCATAAAATTTGACTGACCAGGTGCTTTTTATTAAAGAAGAGTTGCCACAACAGATTACCTCCCATAGTAAGATTAGTCAAACCCGGGTCTCTGATTTGCAGTCCACCACTTGAAACAAGTCTTTTAATAATGTCCCAATTAATCAAATGCATGCGGCTCTGGTTTCCTTTACCACCTCTCCAAAGGAAATCTCTGATCAGCTTGGATAAATGATCCAAAATCCATTTTGGAGCCAGAAGGAGAAAGGATTGATAAAAAGGGAGAGCTAAGAGAATTGACCACGGGGGCTTCACTTGTTGACCAATATCTTATCACGTTAGTTCATATTGTGGTTTTTAAAATTATCAAAAATTGAACTAATATATTGCAGGTATTGGGGGGATGAGGGGTTTATGGTGGGGGTGTCTAAGGTGGTTTATAAGGATCGAGGTATAAAAATGGGTGGGGAGGAGGTTTTAAGTATTGGTAGGGGGCTTCAACAAAAAGAGTTTGGGTCAATATCTTTGGAAATTAAGGGTATTCTTTAATATCCCATGATCGCACGTGCTATGTGATCGGTTCACTAAGTGAAGTCCCCATGGAATTGGCTTGATTAGAATAAGCTTCCCATCCTTCGTGAGCCAAAGCCCCCCCCCCCCACCATGAGGAAATCTTAGCTTTGATCTTTCTAATAATATCCAGCCAAAGAGAAGGCTTGTTTTTTCCCATGGTTAGAGGAAGACCCAAATACTTTACCTTGTCCCAAGAGACAAAGCCATCAAAACCTAAAATTTGAGAAATGTTTACCATTGATGAGGGATCTACGTTCCATCCATACACATCACCCTTCTGGTTGTTGATAAGAGCCCCTGAAATGATACAGTAATGTTGCATAACTCCTTTAAAGAATCTTTCCAACTTCAGCGAAGCCCCTCCCAATAGCAACGTATCATCCACAAAAAGAGCATGGTTGATAGATTCTACTCCACTTGCTGACTTGATGCCTAGAATAATTCCATCATTTTTTCTTGCAGTTACCTTTCTACTCATAGTATCAGCCATTAGAATATATAAAAAGGTGAGAGCGGACAACCCTGTCGAAGGCCCCTAGATGCTTGAAAGAAATTTGGTGGTCTGCTATTTACTAATGGTGCTATCCAAGGTTTGTCAGTATAAGCTTTAATTAGATTTATAAAAGTAGAGCTGAAACCAAATGAGCTAAGGACTTTGTAAAGAAAGGATAGCTTTACCCTGTAAAAAGCATTTGCCATGTCAAGTTTTATTAACATGCCCTTCTCCTTTATGAGGAAACCAGAATGCATGGCTTCCTGGACATGGATCACGTTATCCAAAATGTGTCGTCCTTTCACAAATCCACCTTGAAGAGGTGAGATGAACTTCCCAAGAAGAGGTTTGAGCCTGTTAGCTAAGATTTTATAAGATGCATTACATAGTGATATAGGTCTGAATCAATCAAAAGTGGTAGGTTTCATTTCTTTAGGAATTAAAGCTAGGAAGGTGGAGTTGGTACAACCACCAACTTTAGCTTTTGACTGAAAAGGTTTGATCATCCTGAGAAGATCCTTTTTGATAATTGACCATCAAAATCTATAAAAGTGAAAGGAGAATCCATCAGGGCCTAGAGCTTTATCCGGTTCCATAGACCATATGACATTTATGATCTCTTCCTCCGTAAAGGGCTTCATTAGTTCACTATTTTCCTCTACACTCACCAAACAAGGGATGTTGGAAATAAATTCTAAAGTTAATTATGAGCCAATAGAACCATCCTCTCTATACAAATTCTAAAAGTGAACTTCAACAACGAGTTTATTTTGAGAAATGCCTTTACAAGATTCACCATTCAAAGTGGAGATTTCTGATATATGGTTATGAAAGAGTTGGGCTCTATACTGCTTATGAAAAAACGAGGCATTTTGATCTACCGAAATCAACCATAAACTTCGAGACTTTAACCTCCAAAATTCTTCTTCCTGCCGAAACGCTCGAAAAGAGTTAAACTAGGCTTTTTATTCATTTTCCAGCATGGCAGAGGTAATCTCTGTTTCTTCCATTTCTAGCTGAATCTCCTCAAGCTTTTTCAAGGCCTCTTTTTTGTCGATGGTTGGATTTTTAAGAGAATGCTTTACCCAATCCTTCAATGCAGTTTTGGTGTTTTTTAATTTCCTCTCCCAAACAAAGTTTGGTGACCAAGTGTCTGGAATACTACACGCCTTAGTTATAGTGGGCAAAAAACCATCTTTTTTAATCCACAAAGGACTGAACCGAAAGGGAATGGGACCGAGGTCTTCTTCTTCCTCAAACTGCAGCAAAATTGGTTTATGGTCCAAAGTAAGTTTGGGCAAAATACTGGAGGAGATAAAAAAAAATCCATTATAAAGAGTTCTGAACTAGAAATCTATCCAATCTGGCTGATATATTGGCTGCTCCTATACGATTATTAGACCATGTGAATCGACTTCTTTTGGGTTTAAAATCAATCAAATCCCAAACTAAGATAAGGTTCTCCACTGTTTTATGCATGGGATCTCTCCCACATAATCCACCTTTTTTTTCTTTTGGTTCCAATGTAATATTTAAATCACCAAGTACAATTAAATTTGAAGGAGCGTATGCCGCAAGGAAGTTTGCCAAAGAATTCCAACAATCTCTTTTCTCTTGAAAATTTACAGGGACGTAAATATTAAAAATATTAAAGGATATATTACTTTGAGAATGTCAGAGCTCAGTAAATATCCAATGTTGCATATTAAATGATTTTTCCAGCGAGAAAAAATCTTCTGTCGATAGAGTTGCAAGTCCACTGGATGAGCCCCATGCACTCACAGCCATCCCTACATCCTTTTTCCAATTCTTTTTACTTAAGAAAAGAAGACTGGCCTCCTCAATTTTTGTCTCTTGGAAGATTCTTACGTGTTAGATTGCTAGAACGACAATTTGAGAGTATAACATACATTCATGTTCCAAGAATTTTTAATCAAGTTGCTGACTCATATGCTAACTATGTGATAGATTGGCATTTGTTTCACAGACCATAAGCATACCACAAACACATTTTACACACATGTAAATAAAATAAAAATCTATCATCATAAAAGTTTTTTCACTAAGTTCAAAAAGTGACGTCATAATACATAGGTGTCATATACAAAATTGGGGCTTCCGAGCCACCAAAATATACTACACGGTTATACAAAAATGAATACACTCAGGTCTCTAAGCCTAAGATGGAGGAGGGTGTTGATCATGATAGCACACTACGGCCCTAGCTAGCCAGCGAAACAATCGAACCCAAGCTTGTGGTACTCCAACCACCTGGCATTGCATGGCCTTAGGCAAGTCCTCGACTTGCACCATGGGTACTCTATGTGTCAATAGAACAAAGTTTGTGTGAATGCTTTGGAGTGTCCACTCTGCATCCGCACCCACAATCTCATCCCCTCTTCCCCTCCGTCGATGACAAGGGAAGCCATTTAGCCGTCGTGGTCCTACATCTGCATATACATGACAGATTGTCACTATGTGTCATCACACCAAAAACATTCTTTTGAGTTCATATATAAAAACAAAAAAAAAATTATAATTCAAAAATTAAAAGTGGGTTTGGGACTCTTTACCTATGTCTCCATAAGCCGCTCCTGGAGGTAGGGGCATATCTGGGTCTTCGTGGAAGTCTATCCCTGCATAGGGGTAGTCGTCTATGGCGACGATTTGTCTCCGCCACCATGGAAAAAACTATGCTGGGTAGGGGTTAGCCACCTTGCCTCCTCCCAGTCTGCGCATGACATTATCCCAGCATTGCTATGTTGGATCCTGAACTCCATGTGGAGCAGTGTCTACCCTAGGGCTTAGCCCTGACACCTGCTCAAAGAAGAATGTGCTTAGTATGCTGCCAAACCCGAAGTTTCGCACCTGGCCCATCTTGTAGTCATTGAGCTGTTGTTTCATGTTGCTCAACATCGTAGTACTCCAGTCATATATTGTAGGTCGCATACACTCTACTGCATAGAACATCATTGGCCGTCAGGCATGGTGGAGTGAAGACAAACCTGCAATCCTGCGTGAGGCCAAAAGTATGGCTTTCAGCCCCAGAATCTGAATAGAGTTTGTCTGGATTTGACTCCCAACCTTCTCTGTATCCGAAAGACAATACACAACTATGTACACATCTATGGTCAATATGCCTTATAGCCTACGGGATTGGAGGTTCACCACCTCCCCTCGTCGGGACAAAACTGTAATGAAATATATGTCCTCAACCTCAATGTTGAGCGACATCCCATCTATCTGAAATGTTTCTGACTCTGGATCCCAATAATACCAGCAGCTGGAGTAGTCTTGGTTTGGCCCTCAAGCTGCCAAGACACCAAAACTTGTATAAGCCACATGCCCGTAATGCTTGTTGAGCCATGAGATCACCTTGAACAACTTCCTCAACATCACCATGTTGTCTCTCTCGTCACTCTAGTACCATCCTGCACAAAAAACCAACTTTTTGATCATTATTTGTCCATTAAATCCTTGTTCCCAGCCCTGTACGCGATTGTTTTCAAAACAACCTCGTATGTACGCGGTTTTCGGGGCATTTTCCGTGTATGGTCAGCCCTATATGTGGAAAAAAGCCCGATTTTCGCATGGGCTGAAACACCAAAGTTGGGATGGCCTAAAAAATTAATTTGACCATGGAATTAGAAATTTTTTATATCAAAATGTAAGAGAGAGGCAAGGGAATCTACTTGGATCAAATAGGGAGGGATTCCGCCGGATGATGCTCCCATAATTCGCTTCTCAAGTTCTGAGCTCAAATACACTATGTGGGATAAAAAATTCAAATGGTATGAAAATTTTTAATTTTTCCACTATTTATTAAAAAAAATTGAAATTTTTACCCACTTTCTATTGTTTTTGACCGTTTTTTATCGTTTTAGACCGTTTGAACTAATTTGATGTTGTAGGAGCCCATTTTCAGTGCAGTTTGACCGTGGCTCTGACCCATTCGTGCATATATCAAGTATTATGTCTAAACTGACATTTAGGTTAGGTTTCACATATGTTTGCACTTTGCATAACCTTATGGTTGTTTTATCTTAACCTTAGGTATGAACCCATTATATCTTGTCACGGAACCTTCTTGTTGCTTTTAGAAGTGACATGTTGTGAATGGTAGAGCTTTCCCATACATGGGTACCCTAGTTAGATCATGTTTTGCATTTGGTGCCCATGACGACATTTCTCCCGTAGGGTGCGGGAGTCCTTTGTATAGTACCGTTGTGACTTTGAGCAAGAGCTTCATACTCCTCTTGAACTTTATGCTGGCCATTTCCCCGTGACTTCCTTGTATATGTCAAGTTGTAATTGCATTATCATGAGTTTTGCTTGCCTTATTGAGCCTCATGCCGGCTTCCCTGACTTTGATTATCAGCCATATAGCCTGAGCTTGTCTCATGTCTAGCCAAGTAGAGCCTTTTTATATATCTTTTGCAGCTTGATACCCCATTTTTACCAGGAGGGGACATTCCCCTGAGTGTCGTTATCCTGCACATGTTTCCTTGCATTGAGCATAAGTATGTTCTGTTGCTTGGAACTAGCTTGTTTGACCCCTAACACTCGTCTCCTCCTATATTTGTAACTATAAAGCACTTGTATTATTTTTCAAGCTTTTCAAAATATCTAAAAAAGTCCACAAAAAAAAAAAACTAAAAAGTCGAACAAGAAAAGATGTTATCTTTGGCAGCAGTCAAGTCGTGTCGCCTTCGAACAGAGCACTATATATCACATCCATTGGTTGGGTTAGTAGTTTGACTTTAGGAGCTGTACTCATCTCTCTAAGTTTATCTCCACCGGCTGGTTAAGCTTCCAGTGCCTATGGAGCCTCTATTAATACCTCCTGTGTTGCAGAGATGTCCCAGTTTTGCATATCGATTCTATGCTACCTACATTCAGTCACCATTTGCCTTTATGCTCTTGTTCGAAGGAAGTTGAAGCCTGAGTCGTCCATTCCTCAGTTGTCTTGACTTTGCATGTCGACCATTCCTGATACTGTTACTGGTTCGTGCACATCTTGTTCGAGTCCTTCCACATTATACAACGTTGCTGACTACCTTGTGTTGGTTGATGGGGGATGCCTTACTGCCCTCCTTCCAGTGGATTCCACCCCATCGACTTCAGATCATTTATTCTAGGATAGGAGTCTAGAGTCATTTGAGTGCCTTGAGACTTACAGTCATCAGTGGTAGGTTCTCTCGCTATCGAAAGTTTTGGGAATACATCAATGTCCCCTGATCTATGGATTCTTCCAAGTGCTTGACCTCAACACATCTATTCCGACTTCTTAGATTGCACTCTAGTACCTTGATTCCCATTTTCATTATCGGTGGGTGATCTCGCGTCTGTTAACGGTATACATCAATGATCGGTGATCAGACGATGGACTACTGTGTTTGACCTCGACACCTTTATTCACATAGTAGGACATGTACTCGTAGCGGTTCGTGTAGAAGACTTTCCAGATTGGTGGCATTCCACATATGCTACCTCCTTGATCGTGCCAGAGTTCATGAGATTTCAACTCTCGGGACTTGATTCCAGTGTATGTCAGATATCTTCAGCCATTATGGAGATCCTGATCCATTATATCTTCAACTTCTATGGAGATCTTGATCCTTTGTATATCTTCATCATGGAGATTCTGATCTATTATATATTGTACGTGGCGATGACCACACATGTCACATTTTGTATATCATGCATATTCATGGCCATTGTACTCTTATGTATCCAAGACTACTATATGTATTTGTAGTCATATGCATAGATAGATTATTGTACTATACTGATGGATGGCTGGTTCTTCATCACTTCACTTTTGGGATGGATTTATAATGTATTTCGGCCATCATGTTACCCCTCTGACCTCACACATTAGGGGGCATATGTTACAACTAATTTTACCACACATGGTTGATCACACATTTATGGCCTTCCTTGTCCCTCTGTAGACTCTTTGGACCCCATGGACCAATATTATACTTTGATGTTTCCAAGTTCATCCCTAAAAACACTTGTCTATGGCTATACGCAACTTTCAACCACATTCTCGCGTATATACACGGATATTGACCTCAAACCCGCGTACATCGGGATGTGTGCATAAGTCCAAATATTTTTTGAGTTTTCCTTGATGTGTGTCCAAACCACTTGTCTCTTGGCCTTCCATATGCCTCGAGATCTCTCGGATTTGACCCTCCATTACCCCTTTGGAGTGCTATATAAGGAACCCCTTGGATACATCGAAGGACAGGAATTGAAGAGCAAGGAAACTATAGTCCATTGTTGTCGTGGCTTGCTTATACTTGCGTCTACATCCCTTTGTCCCTTTGGAGCACTTTGTGTTCTTCCTAGGCTTTCCTTTGCTTGTGAGCTTGCTATCGAGAGATGGAGGATTGAGGTGGTGGAGGACTCAATCTCTCTGGTTCGCAGACGTGCCGATAGAGGTTGTCACTTGTGTAATCTCTTATTTAATTAATAGAAATATCGTTTCCTGTCCATTTAATGTGCAATTGAATGAATATTGAATCCATGGATGTGTTTAATTGTTTATACATTGATGAATATATATGCTAGAGTATATCTAACACCATATTATATAGCATGCCTGCCTTGTTTACTGTTGTTGAGAGTGAATTGCTAAAGCAAGCGGGATTGGAAAAAGCTCAATGGGGATCTACTTCAACCGTCCATAATAAGGTACGACCCATGATCCCTTAGTGTTATATATTTGGTTTCTCTTGCATATGGGAAAGGATTGATTTCTGCGGTTTATCTGTCTGTTGTGGTACAGCTTAAGCCATAGGAAGTTTTTCTCCGTAACAACAATATTCATTGTGACAGAAGGAAGAGGGCCTCATTTAGAAGGTCTAGCCCACGTATTCCTGGCAATTGACATCTCAATTGTGACTTGACTTCCTTGCATCTTCAAGTGTTTGACTTCTTCCTCCTGAACCTTCTTGAGAGATTTGTGCCCTTTTTTTGAAGTCCTCTCTAAAGAATCCTCTTCAAAAGAACCAAAAGAATCCATAGGTTTCTTTTTTTTGCCATTTATGCATAAGTGGGAGATTGTTTATCAGTAGGAGAACCAGGATTCAACTCAGTTGATTCGTTATTTTCTTCTTGTATCTGATCTTGAGATCGTGGATCTTCTCCCTCTTCAAGAATTGAAGGCACTTGTTCTTCTGGATTACTCAACACAAGAAAATTGTTTTGTGTTGTTATTTCCTTCATAGTTGCTCCATTTTCATTCTGTTTTTGCTAAGAGGGATTACTACTTGTCCCCGATTCTCCACTTTTTCCCTTTGATTTATTTCCTTGCTTTGTTGAACTTGTTTTTTGCACTTGTGTCCATTGGTTTCCCTTCTCTTTAACAACTTCTTCCTCTGCTTTCTTCTTGCATGATCTGGCAAAGTGCCCATATCCATGACAATGTCTGCACTTAAATGGCAATTACTCATAATCAAGCTCCTGTACATGTCACCAATCTACTACTGTCAAGTTAATTGCTTTAGGAAGCCCTTCCTCCAAATCCACTTCAACACAAATTCAGGCACAAGTATATTGATATCTTCTTTCAGCCCTGTCAATATACTTTCCCAAAGTATTTCCTATAGTTTCAAGAGACTCTGAGTTCCAGCAATGAAGAGGAAGATGCAGCAGCCTAACCCATATAGGAACATCAGAAGGAACATCTTGATTCGGATCAAAGTCCAAAGTCCATTTGTTCAAGTAAATCCCTTGAGGGCCCATGAAGTATGGCCCGTTTTTGAAAATTAAATCTCCATCTTCTGAATTTTCAAAGAGAAATACATAGTATCCTTTACCTATCACATTGCTGCGAATGCCTTTTGAAATAAGGGGCTTCCATTTTCTTTGAACCCACCCATTGATTTGCTTTGGGAGATGGCCAAAGACCAGTAAACTGGCCAATGAGACCCTGATATGCAATATTCAAGGCTGTTCGACAGGGTTGCTCAGTAGGTAGAGCCATCGAGGGAATGTTGTCTAATTTCTTGACAAAATTCTGTTGAATTTTACTAAGCTTCCTCTTATTGCTTGATGCTACTAGTCTCCTAAAACCAGTGAGATCACAGGGAGAGGAGGAACCCCCTCGATATTCCATGTCAGAAACTCCCAGAGCATTGAAAAAGCCAGACCCTAACACAATCAAGAAAGGAAGAGCCGCCCAGATATCATAGCACACAGCTCACGCAGAGAACCAAAGAGATCCAAACCACGTAGCCTGCGAGCTTGCATATAACGATCCAACCTCTTGAGATCAAGTCTGATCACCGATCCAGGGGAAGAATGAACTCTTCTTGGAGCCAAAAATTCAAACGATCAACCACGGCTATGCTTTAATATCAACTACTTAAAATTGCTCCAATACGTGACCTTACACAGGGTCAATCCTCAGATCCACACAACCGTTGGATCCTGCAAAGGCAGAGCCCAAGCTGGGCGAGACACAGTCGAGCCACCAAACTTGCAAAAAAAAAATTAAATGTCTTCTTGGAGCGAAAATCTCAGAGAGAACTAGAATGACATATTGGCCAAAGATATTTCACATATATCTTTTTTATAGTATTTAGGATGGCCTTTAGAATAAAAGCTAAGGCCATCCAAATTACAAAATAACTTATATAATGCGTTTGATCAAGGTTACCCTTCATGCTATGGATATTCTTCTGTGAAACCAAGATTTTATCCTCTTCTTGATTTTATCTATCAACCACATCTAGTCAAAGAGTTTGTATTCATTTTCCTGAAGAAGGATCCCTAGATATTTGAAACACTCTCATCAAGAGATAATAATATAAGGGAGTAATTTTTGAATAAGTGGGATGTGAACCTTCGGAACATTGAAAAAATGTAGAGAGGATTTATTTAGGTTGATTTCCATTCCAATGGAGGAGGAGAAAGGATGAAGGATCTGATCAATATATTTTTCTTTAGGCAAAGTGGCATTTCTAAAGAGAAGGATGCCATCAACGAAAAAGAATATGGAAAAGGGATAAACAGACCGATATTTTGACCCCTTTGAGGTGGTCTCAAGCTAATTTATGGTTAAGGTGGGTACTAACGGGTTCAACTATGAGGAGAAAAAGCAGTGGAGAGAGAGGACAACCTTGTCGAAGTCCTCTGGAGGGGTTGAAGAAAGAGGAGGTAGCACCATTCACCGGGATAATCAAAGAGACACATTGATAAAAAGCTTCAATCCAATTGATGAATAGATGAGGAAAGGCAACTTGAGTTAATAAGAGATGTAGGAAAAGCTAGTTAAATTTATCAAAAGCTTTTGAGGTTCCAAATTAAGCATAAAAGAAGGTTGCTTCTTAGTCTTTATGGAGTGTAAGGATTCATGGGCTAGTCCTATGGAATCATGAATGTTTCTACTGTCAAAAAAACCAAACTGTTGAGGGGAGGTATTTTTTAGATAAGATAGGCTTTATCAAACATCTTGTTATGAATTTTAAAATGATCTTATAGATACAATTACACAAAGAGATAGGTCTGTAGTGTTCAAATCCCACATGGTTATCTTCTTTGGGGATGTCAACATTAAAGGTGGAGTTGAAGGGTGGATGAGTCATACCTGAGGTTCTGGACTCTTCAACTACAACAATTAGATCATCTTCCATCATATCTAAGAAACTCACATAAAACTCTATTATCCATCCATCCAGCCCTGAGACTTCTCGTTTTGAAAAGTAAGAAGGGCTTGGTGAACTTCCTGCTTTGTAACTGGTGCCAAAAGTGCCTTTCCCTGTTCTACATTTAGCCATATGTTGAAGAAATATGATGTTGTAAAAATGTTCGTAATGGTCTCCTACATAAGTTCTTTGAAGAGTGATTTGTAATGACTAGTTGTTGCCTTCGAGATAGACTTAAAATTGGAGCATTCATTCCCTGACTTCTCTTTAATGTTCCATATTGAATTGACTTCCCTTCTGTCTTTTCCTTGTCAGTGAAAAAATGTAGTATTTTGGTCCCCTTTGAGAGCCATATTGCTCCACTCTTCATCTTCCACTTTGCTTCTTACCAGGTTATAATCCTATATTTTTTCGCTTCCAATGTTTTTATCTATGCTTTGGCTTCTTCAATCAGGTTTCCTATGCTTAGGATGTCCATGATTTCAACCATTTTGCTTTCTACTTCGATGAGATGTATGCCAAAATCTGAGAAGGTTTTCTTTTCCCAAGTTTTTTTTAAGGTTTTGATATTAGCCAGGATCGATTGAAAATGTTCCATAGCATGTGCTTCCTGGTTTTGTCCAAAAGGAACCCAATTTTGGAGGATTAGATATCTAAAATCCTTATAAAATAACCAACGAGGTCTGAACTTGAAAGGAGTAGTTGGTTTATGTGTCAAATTGGAAAGCTTTAATAGGATAGGAAAATGGTTGGAGTGGCACACTTTCATTATGGAAGATATGAAGGCATTAATCTTAGTAGAAGGATAAATTCATTTAGGAGGAACCAAATGAGTCTTTTGGATGTGTCCCTCACCCAAGATTTTGCTCGACCAGGTGGGCCCTATGACAAAGGGTTATGTATCAACCAAATTCAGTTGGTCAATATTGTAGATAAAAAAAATTGAGAGGGAGTTGGGTTGGGCATGTAATCCCCAAGATTTACATCTATACAGAGTAAGGTTTAAATCGCCACCTATTATGATATGGAGAACAACTAAGAGGCCAAAGTTGAAGAGATCACTCTAGAAGGAGAGTTTATCATGGGAGGGAACATAAATATTGAGGAGCTCCATTGAGATATTTAAGGACTTGGAGAAGTAGGATGCACATATGCAATTAGGAGAGATTATTGATGTTTGGAGAAGTAGGGAGTTATTCCTTCCGAGTGCCAAAATGGCAGGATTTTCACTAGCATCCACGAATAGAAAAGTGCATCCCGACAAACATCTATTCATTATCTTTTTTGAGTTTTCAGAAGAACACGTTGTTTCGTGTATGAAGACAACTGAAGGCTTGTGGAGATTGAACAAATGTTGTATGGACCACTGTTTGGAGGTGATCTCAATGCATCTGATATCATGGGATAACAAATTCATTTTATCACCCTTATTGGTGTTGCTATGCTAAGGGCCCCTTGAATTGTTGGTTGTCTACCAACGCATACCTCCTTCTATGCTTTTGAATTTGCCAAACCTATATTATACTTGCAATATTTAGATGAAGGGATCCCCATCGAAGTTGTGGAGCATAGTTTCTTGGATTGATATCCTTCTCCTTTTGAATGGGAGTGACTAATATATATCCTGGAAGAAGGAGGGGAGTATGAAATTGATGTGATTCCTCTCATAGAGGGAGGATATGAACTCTCTTTAGATTGGCCAATGTCAATTATAGGCTTGGGCGACACCATTTGCAAGAATTATTTAGTTGGTTCCATAGCCACATTTCCCCCCTTCTTGTCTATGGGGCTATGTGGGACCCTATCACTAGAACCAATAACGATGGATTATAATTCTTTAATATTTGTATGGAGATGTGCATTTATGATCAATGCCTCGTGCATAATTTATCTCATTTTCTTTATGTTTCTTTTGTACTGTCGACAAGTTGTCTTCTCCAAAATTAGAAGGACTCGTAACTAGATGGGTGCCCCCAATTTCATATGAAGACTTAAGGAGAGGACATGAGATCTTTAGGTGCCCATGTGATAGACAATGTGTGCACTAGAATGACACATTCTTGTAGTCCAAGGTCTACATATATGTATGGTCACTTGCTTCAATTAAGTTGGCATCTGGAAAACCCTGAGCGATGTCCATTTCTGCATAAAAGGTTGCCATTGATGTTTGGGTTTTTTTAGCTGTCTTAGGAGCCAGTTTTAAGAAAGTGCCCAAAGAAACCCCAAATGATTTAGAGATTCGATTATTCTGGTATTCAACAGGTAAGCAAGCCATTTTAACCCATAAGCTGGCAAGAGTACAGATCCTCTCCCTATTGGGTCAAAGCCCGCATGCCACTGGAATAGGGTAAGGGCTACATTTCCCCAAAATCAAGGGCCTTCCAGGGCTATCTTTTGTTGATCATCCACTGATTTGAAGACAAAAGTTACGAAGCCAGTTGTTCCTACAAAGGCCTAGGGGGAGTAGCCTAAAATGTGATTCCAAGTTCGATTAACCCAGTTTTGTAGATCTTGTTCTTTGAATATTCTTGCGTGAAATATTCCTATGATGTCCAATTCGGTGTAAAACACTACCTTGTCTTTAAAGATCTTAGGATCGACTATCGCCTTCATTTCCTTAGATAGCTTTGCAATGCAACAAGCCTTTCTTTTCCTTTTCCTAGATTCAAATAATTATGAGAAAAGTTCTTGAAGGGAGATAAAGTTTTTTTCTTTTCTTTTCGAAAGGATTGTGATATGGGAAGCACCGGCTTAGGAGGAAAGCATCCAGTGAGATGGAAAGGGGATGATGGGAGGTCATGAGCGGAAGAGGTGATGAGAGGATCCGAGATGGGATGGTTTTGGGGTGAAAGGATATGAGGATTGCCAAAGATAAAAAGGGCATCGTTGGAAGGTTGGGGCAACACATGGTATGGGGTTGAGAGGACGATAGAGGAATAAAAAACATCATTGATATGTGAGTGGACCTGATTTGTGGGAGTGCCTCTGTTCTTTGGAGAAAACCTTAAATATTTGGTTCTTCTATCTGCCCTTGATTCTCGGAGCTCCATAGCTTGATTGATCAATATCAACACTCTCTCTCTCTCTCTATATATATATAATTTATTTTTGAAACTTATATATTGGTTAAATTTATAGTGATTGTTATTACACATCTTCACACTACATCAAACTTTATAATACATTTTAATAATCACTTTTTAGAAAAAGAAATTACTATTTAATTAAATTGTAATTAAACTAGTATAGATCCATCCTAAACACATCTATAAAGAAGATGCATCCAATTTATTTAGGTGTTATTTTTGAAATGACATTTTATTTGGTTTGACATTTTTATTTGATGAACTTATATAGATTTTTAAATTTTTTTAATGAGTTCACATAAAAATATTTAATTATTTTTTTATTTTTGATACATAAAGTTAATTTAACCTCACATTTCCCTTACCTAGTTGTAAGCATCTAATTACTCTTGGTGCAATTATCCAACTTTATGTTAGCTTGGGTGGTTGTAATAAAAGATTGTTACATTTCCATTTAAATATAAATAACATGATGATGCTTTTGTTGATTACATAATCTAGCCAATTAGAGTTCCATTCTTATAAATAACATGATGCTAAGAATGATGCTTATAAACGATGCACTCTTTAGATTTGATGGAGTGATTGGAGGAGTCAATTTCATGAGTGATTAGATGGTTCATGATAGAGTTAATATCGTATGTGAATCATCGTATGTTTATCCCTGCATTCATGAAATCAAATTGATGGCGAAAAATATATTACATGCTATTGGGCATTAAATGCGACGGCCGTCACACTGTGCGTCGTTGAATCTTACTCTGGAAAGGATCCGACCACTCAGAGTGCAACGTCGCATTTAATGCCCAATGGCATGTAGTGTATTTTTCGCCCAAATTGATGGGCTTATCGGCTATATATTAGTCTTCCTCGGTCCGGTTAACCGCGTATTTGCTCGTTTTACCCGGGCCCGGTACCACCATTGGGATTATCCCAATTGTAGATTACATAATTTAACAAATAAGTGATGGATTTGTTATGTACATATGAATCTGAAGAAGAAAGCGATCATGGTCGTAAGCCATCGACGTCGCCAGGCGCAGCAGAAGGACGCGAAGAACGCGAGAAGAAGAGGAGAAAAATTTGCAGCGAAAGCAATCCAAATGTGTTTTCGTCAACTTCTTCATCAAATATTCCTCCTCCTCCCGCGGCTGGGCGATATGTTTCAAAGAGGGAGCGAGAGCAAGCAGCACAAACATCTCATAATATCCCATCCACTGTCAACCCATCACCTGGTATCTACTTCTCACCCTCATCTCTTCTCCTGCAATTAATTAATTCTTACTGTGTTGATAGCAAAATGCTGCTGAAATGCCACACGGAGGGAACACAGCGTGATTTTCAAATACTCACATTACATACCATCCTTTTGATTTTTTAATATTCGGAGTCCTTTCTCTGGTTAAAAGATAGTGCGTGGTTAGAACGAACGAATAGGGATTCTTTCTCCTCCAGTGATGACTAAATTCAGAGCGGGACTATTTCTTCATTACAATTCAATTTCCCTAGCTCCAGAAATTCTATAGACTAATAGCTTCTCTCCCAAGCCAAGGTGAGAATGTGAATGTCCAAGCACAGAGTTGCGTCTTGAGATATGGGTGTCAAAGAAAAGAGTTTTGTTTGAGCACTAAGCTTTGCTTTTTCAAAATAAAAATTCAGAGTAAATTTTCCTTATTAACTTGGAACTTATATAGCAGTATTGGAACTGGTCGGCGGTTGAATAGCCAAATTTTTGTCATCTTTGTTGCCCGCCTGTATTGTTTATTTTGCAAGTTCTTCAGGGTCAAACACAAACACTTTATCTGGGTCAGCATGACCTACACCTGACCCACTAAGAAATCGTGAGTTATGAACAGCTCCAACCCTAACAACGCACTGCTCAAGAACTTCTGTCTTTTTAAAGTGCTTCATTTAAATCCAATAGAATTGTTACAAATGGGCCAAAGAGGTTGGGTACCACAAGCAGCCTGCTTTCACAGGCGAAATGGCTCTTTAGGGGGATCAATTGAACACAAACACTTTTGTTCGGCTAAGCTGCTGCTAAAGGAGGGCACTCTTCCGTCGAATTACCTAGGACTTGCATCTGGCTTTAAATGCTTGTTCATGTCTCCGGGGAATTGAACCTTGGTAGGAGGCCCAACACGCCACTGCCTTCAATGCTGAACTACGACCGCATCAAAAATTTGCTCAAGAATATTGACTTAAAACCACAGCCATCGTCATGTAATTTGCTTACACAGCAGTCCAAATCATTCTTGCTGCATGCCATATCCTAATGTCACCACACTAGGAAAATGATGCTGCATCCATAAATCTACCTTCAGGATTTGTTTCCTTCAACGCATCTTCTTCATGCTTCAACAGTAGGAACAAAAACAAACGAGAGCGTGAGGCAGGTGTGCAGAAGTTACCGGAGAAGTGGCATTTCATTCCACGAGGGTGGTTGAAGTATATACTATATGTTGCACTTATGTCAATCTACACATATCTCATGAAACAAAATGTACAGAAGTATGCCAAATGCACTTAGATTGAATTGTAAGAAGCCTTTGACTCTTATAAGTTATTACTATTAATGGTTATTCTCAAACAAGTCTTCTTAACATTTCATATATTCTCAAGATGCTCACATGGGCCAATAATTGAAAGGGTGTGATTGTTTATTTCTACTTTTAGGACTGGTTGTTTGGGCTTCTGACAGTAATATGAGTACACGGATACTGTTTTTTTTCTGGTTTTAATGTTTCTTTCATTGGTTCAGTCTTGAGATTTTAAGCCCTTTTTAGCTTGTTTTATACTGTTTTAATCAGTGTTACATGGGGATGTGTCCCCCAGGGTAGGGGGCATGCCCCCATCGCTCCTTGTGCCTTTGAAACGTGGGGGCGCTTGGGGAAATGTTTCCCCATGTCCCCAATTTGGCAAAACGTAGGGAAACGCATGGAGAAACGTTTCCCCATGTTCCGAAGCGCACACCAGTATAGGGGTTGCCCAAGCGCTACCTCCTAAAAATGGGGGACGTCTGGACACCCACCCACAATTTTTACATTGACTCAAGCAAAGAATACAAAACCAAAAAAAACAAAACCTAAACTTTCTCTAACATCTACCACATCGTATTCATTCACTTGAGTGTTGAGTCTTAGACTTTGGAGAAGAGTCGCTGTGGGAGAAGTTGGAGAAAAGCTGTTGTGGGAGAGGAAGCTGTTGCCGTGGGAGAAGATTCAAGAAGCCGCCTTGGGAGATAAGGAAGATAGCCAAGCTGCCATGGGAGATAGCCAAGCCGGCATGGGAGTTTGGAGAAGAACTAGAAGCAGCTGTTGGGAAAAGGAGCTGCTGCTTGGAGGGTTTAGCTGCTGTTTTACTGTTACAGTTCTGAGTTTGTGTCTTCTAGCAGTGTTAAGGTAGGGTTTAGAGTGCTGTTTTTTAATTTCTGAACTGTTTTTTGTTTTGTTTTTGCTCATTCATATCATTTTCAGCCATTAAATTAATAAATTCAGCTTAGGGCATGTTTATCAACCTTGAAATATTAAAAAACAACAATAAAAACCTTGTTGCAGGTTACCAAAAATCGAAAAACAGCACATAACAGTTTTAAACCAGCAATATGAGCAACTCTAGCAATAACAACAGTAGTAACAGCAATGACAATTCTTATGATTCTCAGGCAGAGGGTGACTCTAATGTTGGGACAGAGATTGGAAGTGGGAGTGGAACTCCCTCATCATCAAGGTTAAGTCAAAGTGAAGGTGAAGGCTGTGCCAATCTCGCCCATCAAAGTCATTGGTTCAATATGCAAAGGGGACATTTGATCCCAAAAAACCTCTTTTGCTACATGCAACCAAAATAACTGCTCCCTCAACCAACAAAAAACCAGAAAATAAAAGTCGTTGATCATGTTGTCAGACATGTAGTGTTTGTGGCCATGCTTGGGTTGGGAGTTATAGTCAGGTTAGACAACACCTTTTGGGCATTGGTGGCAAAGGGGTTATTGTCTGTTTGAACCTAACCATGTTGCAAAGATCTGAGCTTTTGAGGATGCAAATGGCAGCAGATGCTAAGGTCACATTCTCTAGCCAAAATGTCATATTAGAAGAACATTGAAACGTGAAAGCAAGTTCTAAAAGGAAAGCTAACCCATCCACTTGTATGCCTCCACCATCTCCTATTGAGACATCTTCATAAAAAAAGAAGGTGTCTCATTCTTGTGCTATAGGACCAACCTTTATAGGGATGTATGGCAACCTTAACCGTGATGATACAATTGATACGATTGCCAAATTCCTTTTTGTCAATGGCATTCCTTTTCATGTTACTCGTTCTCCTTATTATGAGGAGATGGTGTTGAAATTAGCGCTTTTTCTTTAAAAATGACAAACTTGTACTTTTAACGCAAATTTAAACTATGATATTAACACTAAAGTAAAAGTACGACAGTAGCAAAGTCTAGCTAATAAAAAATACAATTTTCATCCCTTTCAACTTTAACACTTACTAAGGATCACTGTGTTAAAGTTAGGATTTGAAACATAAAAATTAACAGCTGCAGATATACACAACTGATAACTTACTTGAAGAGTTGGACCTTCCTTATACTCAGAAATTACTTCAGATCAGATCTTGTCTCTCAAAGACAAGTCAATAAATGGAACAAGTAATTAACCTTTACCTAAGGGTAAACACATACCTGAGAGAGAGAGAGAGAGATAAAGTGCTGTAGGATAGGGTTAGACAAGTACAGTAGAATGTACAACGGTCAAGACATTTAAGATCAACCTCAAGATGTTAACCAAGAAAGCGAACAAGTGTCCAACAATGAAGGGCAACCTTCAAGGAAACCTTATCAAGATAGCAACAACACAAACAGACCAAAAACAGTCTAGTGGCATTCACATAACAGTCCACACAGGCAATGGCCTACACAAACAACCCACACACAGGTAACGACTTGCTCTAACAGCCCAACAATGGCACGATCTACACAAACAACCCACACATAGGCAATGAACCACTCAAATAGGTCTCACACAAGCAGCGACCTACTCAAACAGCCCATATACAAGTAGTAGCCCACTCAAACAACTCACAACACCTTCAATAAAGCAAGCAACACCCTCAACAAGGTAAGCATCACCCTCAACAAGGTAGCAACACTCTCATATCTGACCTCAACACCCTCAACAAGGAAAGCAATACCTTCAATAGACCTCGACTCATACTTTAAGGTGGACGGCAAGCTTCAACATGATCAACAAGGGTAGACGACACATAAGAGCAAACCCTAACAGCAGAGGGTAACCACAGAAAACAAGCAACAACCTTCTAAATCCTTGACGTCATTTAAAAACCCTTGAACAGTCACAAAGCAAATCAGGTCTCAGATTTCATTTTTAAGATACCTTCATCATGAATTCTAAGGCTTGTATTTATAACCCCTTTAAGGATTTCTAGAAGGTTTTACCTTCTAAGTCTTTATTGATTTTAGGGTTACACTACAAGGGTCAAAATGTCACACAAATAAGGAGGGTTACAAAAAAATAAAATAACTTAAAGTTAAGACGTCTTATGAGAAGGTACTAAGAACAAGATCAAGGGTCAAGTTACCACACTCAAAAGGGGGCGCTAACACAACAAGGAAGATGTCAACACTAGACCAAATCAAACACAAAGATGACCACAAGTCAACAAAGAGGTGTCACAACAAAGTGGGAAGACAACCCTTTTACCCACAAGACCAAAGGTGTAACAACAAGATGGGAAGACAACCTTTTTACCCAAAAAAACAAACAAACTTTTATCTCTCTCTCTCAATGTATGTGGTCCACAAGTGTTCCATACAATAACTAGAAGTTTTATCATCACCATATAAGGAAGGTTCACACTAGATGATGTAATCCCCTGGTCCTCCTAATTGCTCCTAAAGGTCAAGTGCTAGTGACTTCATCAAGGGGTGGGCAGTCCCTTGATGAAACAACATAGCTCAACCATCTAGGAGAGGAGGGCATCACACATCATCATCTTGGTGAACTGACCAGGAATACACCTGTAAGACCTGCTTGGTCCTAGACCAAGAATTTGCCTAGTCCCTGATCAGAATGCCTTTGTCTCTGCCTGCAAGATCTGATTGGTCCTTATGACCAAGAACTGTCTGGTCCTTGACCAGAATGCCCTAGAGACAGATAGGCGCCCTAGCCACATGCTAGGGACTTTGCCATGGCTATAACCTGCTTGGTCCCAGACCAAGAACCCCAGTAGACTGCTGGGGGCCCTAGGGTAATTGCGAGGGACTTACTCTGCTTGGTTAACTAACCAGGAACCCTAGTTAACTGATTAGGGTACCATCCTCCCAAAGAATGGCTCTCGCAGCTGCATTATCTTTAACAGATTGTCTGTGCAATTGCAGCATCAAGACCCTCATATGTGCCCCCAAGTGAGCATAAGTTGAGGGAAGTGATGTTAGAGAGGCAAGTGTCTAATATCACTGTGTAGAAAGAGCAGATCATAGAGACATGGGTGAAGTTAGGTTGCTCTATTGTTATGGATGGGTGGATAAACATTGTCAAACATCCACTTATTAACATCATAGTTACATGCATAGATGGGCCATTCTTTCTTAGAGCTATTGATTGTTCTGGAAAGTGCAAAGATGTAGCTTTCCAATTTGAGCTTCTTCGGGATGCTATAGAGGAGGTTGGGCCTGCGAATGTTGTGCAAGTTGTGATAGATGCAACAACAATGTGCAGATCAACTGGGTTACTAATTCAGAGCAAGTATAGGCATATTTTTTGGACCTGTTGTTGTGTGCACGCACTCAATAATGCATTGGAAGACATTGGAAAAATTCATTGGGTATCCATCTAGGTATCGGCTGCAAGGGATGTGCAGATGTTTATCTGCAACCACCTCACCTCCTTAGCCATGTATAGGGCTCACTTGAAGAAGGAATTCCTCAAGCCCACAGATATTAGATATGCCAGCTATTTTCTCTTACTGGAGAGGATGTTGGAGGTATAACTAGCGTTGCAGGCCATGGTTGTGACTCCGGATTGGAATAGGTGGATAGATTTCAAGATAGAGGAGGGGAAGAAGATTAGGCTTCAAGTATTGGAAGTGATTGGTGGGTAGATTGCAATTATTTGGTCTCATTCTTGTGCTCTATAATTGAGGTCATTTGCTACTCTGACATTGATTCTCCTAGTCTTGGAGAACTCTATGAGACTTTTGACAGCATGTTGGGTAAAGTAAAGGTAGCCATTTGTCAGAAAGAGCCCTCCGAGTCCTTAGAGTTCTGCACTAACCAAACTCGACCCATTATTCAAAGTAGGTTGGATTGAATGAACACACCTTTGCACATGGTAGCGTATGCACTAAACCCAAAATGGGACATTTCTAGGCCTGGTAGAATTGCTCCCATTGATGATCCAAAGATCAAGAAGGGTTTTCGAGTTGTCATTACAAAGATGTACAGTGTAGAGGAGGGGAAAACACTTTAGAGATAGTGGATTTAGTTTGTAGGTCTTAGAGGTCCCTTCAACATGCCTGATGCGAAGGAAGACCATAATGACTTGGGCCAAGATGATTTCATTGGTTGGTGAAGCATGCATGGGGATGATGCTCCAGAGATCAGACATCTTGCTACTTGTTTGTTGTCTTAGATTGCCAGTTCCTCCACATATGAGAGGAATTGGTCACCTATAGCTTCATCCACTCTATCAAGAGGAATAGACTTACCTATAGGAGAGCAGAGAAGCTAGTTGTAGTGCACAATGCCCTACGTCTTGCACACAAGAAGACACTAGAGTATCAGATGGAAACAACTATACGATGGGATGTGGATCCCGAGGATGATGTATAGATAGATGAGGAGGATGGACTGGATGAGAGGCAACATTGTTTGGTTGGTGTGCCATTGGTTACCCATGAGAGTGACTTAGACCCAGATTGTGACATTCCCATTGATTGTCCCAATGCCTTCATGCGGTAGATGGATGTAGAGGACCAATCAATGGAACTGACTCCTTGATGCTCATTTCATGTTGATTTCTTTCAGCTACGTTTTGTTTTCAGTGTCCATTGTAACCTGTAGTTTTGACTCTAAATACTGATCAGTGATGATTGAGTCTTTGACTCTTTCCTATTTTTGAGCAATCTTAGTTTACTATTGATGTTTCAGTCTCTATTTCAGACTTCAGTATTTACTATTTTAGTATTATTGCAGTATCTACTTAAATAATTAATTACTCTTTGGCATTTGCGTTAGTAAAAGTAATATTCCTTGAAATGTACTGTTTTAGTATTTTCATTTTGATGTGTATGCAATATTATTGATTTAATTTTTCAATCATAATGACATAATGTGAAACATTGTCAAGACTCAAAACTGAAATATGAAAAGACAAATTTAAATGATCATGATGAATCGTGTAACATGTTTGTATTATTAATTTATTAGATTCTAATTCACATTGCACAATAATGAATTTAGTATTTACATGGGATGAATTGTTATTGCTGGGATTTATAATTTTTATAACCCTGATGCCCCACTCCAGAACTTCCCTAATATTTGGGGTTGGTCTCCACACGTACCCAATGTGCATCTCCCCACTCCTGCACTCTTGCGTCCCAGAAACTTGGGGGTACATTGGTTTCAAGATCCTAATGGGTATTTTGTTGTTTTAATAGTCTAATGGTGGGGGAAAGTTGGATGCAATTTTCTTTTTCGTAGTTTCTTGATTGATTAAAATGTTTGTGATGAATGATACAATTATTTTTTTCTCTTTGTGATTTCAGTTCTTGGCAGCATTTCTGATTCAATGTTGCCCTCTCGTATTCTATCACGACTGACCCGGTGTGGAGTAGGTGATGTACAACCTAGCAGGATTCCAAAAGGACTTTCTGTAAGTCTAATGGGTCATACAAAAGCTGTAAATGCTGTACGATGGTCACCAACTCACGGTGAGTGAAAATAAGCCAAGCTTCCTTGATTATTTGATATATATCTACTGCATCCACCTTCCAGTTTTGTATTTTTGGATCTGACAGCAAATTTGTGCATTTGATGGAATTCGTTGAATCAACTTGGTCCACCATCAGATTAGTGTAAAAAGCTGTAGGACTGGGACAGGAAAGAGGTGTGTTAGATCTAGATAAGTTTGTCACCAACACATTAATATCAACCTGAAATGGGGAATTAGGTGTGGTTTAAACTTTTCAAGAAATGTGACAATGACATGTTTTCGCCTTATCTATCTATCTATTTTTAATTTTAATAAATATTATAATTTTTTTGTTCACACCTTGTATATATATCTATTTTTATTTTAATAAAATATTAGAAAATTTGATTTTTTGATGTATAGCAGATCCATTTTTTCACTTTTCTGTCCTTTACATGCACACACATGTGTCCGAGCTTTCTGTTGATCCTCCTCCCTTTCTTATTTGTGATTGTTATCACACACCACATGATTTTTTTCTAAAAGAAATTGTTATTTGTGACTGCCCCTTTTGAGACAACAAAATTTGGAAATTTCTTGCATTCTGGCAATTAATGCAAAAATGAAATTTCACCCTCTTCCTAGAAGGTTTCTCTAATCTTAGCCTTAGAATTTTCAGCCTTTAGGACTGCTGTAAATTAAAGTGTAAAAAAGCAATGGAAATATCACAGTATTCACTTCTAACAACCCCAAACTTCATGGCTGATCAAGGGGAAAAGATACCAAAACAAGACATAAGATTTCACCCTCTTCCTAGAAGGTTTCTCTAATCTTAGCCTTAGAATTTTCAGCCTTTAGGACTGCTGTAAATTAAAGTGTAAAAAAGCAATGGAAATATCACAGTATTCACTTCTAACAACCCCAAACTTCATGGCTGATCAAGGGGAAAAGATACCAAAACAAGACATAAGATTTCATTTCTTCTAGGGCAACTTGTCAGCCAACAACCAGATAAAAAAATGTACTTTAACAACAGTAAAGACAACAGTATAACAGTAGCAAATGCAACTCCTTATATTCTTCCTTTAGATGTTAAATCACTTAACAATTTGCTCTTTTACATTTTTTCCCCAAGCAACAACCTCATGGAAAACCCTCTAAAGTACTTCCCCATGATTCATGGATGGTAAATGGGGTAAACCGTCATCCTTGATTATGGGCTCTAACCCCAAGGGGATCAAGGGAAGTCGTCATGCTCCAATGGTGTCGTCATGCAAAATGTTGACTCCAAGGTGTTGTAACTATGCAAGGAAAATCGACACTACTCCATCACAAGCCTCCACAGACTCCATCTATCCTCCAAAGCAAGGTACTCCATTGGGATAACCATGCCTTGCAAGAACACTTTTGAAGCCCTAGGCATCCCCAAGCCATCTCCAACCCTCCGAATAGGAAACCAAGCTGCCACATGCCAACTAGGGATTGAAGCCCTCCTCCATGATGCAAAACACTCCACATCCTCTGAAGGGCATTCTCCTAGTAAGTGGCTCCTTAGTGGCTCCTTCATGAGGCCTCAATGAAAGGTGTCCATCAAACTACTATAAGATCTCCAACTCCTAATGGAAGAACACTAAGCTAGGACCATCTTGAGGTCAAGCATCCACCGAGCAAGTTATCTCAACTGTGCATATCCATCATGGACCATCTTTCATGCTATAATCCATCTTCGACCATCCAAGGACTAGTCATATACCATGTACTCGAAATTTCATGAAGCACCCTTAAACATTGTGTAACTTGAAAATCTAACACTTTTTTGAGTAACTTGAAAATCTAACACTCCCTCTTTTTTGAGAATAGTGTTTACATCGATACCTGTCGACTCTCTCTGCAACTCTACCAAATCTGCTATCTACAAATCAATGTCTACTGTCCCATGATCAACCAATGTCATCTGCAACATAACTATTGACCATTCTATCTTGGCATCTCGATCCTCCAATGAATGATCACTACCTATGAACATGAAGAAATATCTCCTTGGAGCAAAAGCTAATTACCAACCTCCAACATCCTCCAAATCAACATCATGGGCCAACATCAAAGGACACCACATTAGAAGCTGTCCATGACCACCTGTGAAGATAATCATATCTCCATGCGAGATCAAAACAAGTGGATCACATCTATCAAAGTCACAAACATAGATATTCATATAAGTCAACTCCTTGATCTTGGACACAAAGTTCATGGTTTAGTCATCAAATTATGCAAGGTCATCAATAACCCGTCAACATGGTGTTAAGGGGCTACACTTTTTGTTTCACTTGAGCGTTCCATATCACGTAAGAAGCCTAATCACCATGCAACATCCGCGTGACTTTGCTAGTTGGGCATGGCCATCAATTGCTTGTATCATCCATAGTATGTATAACATGTCTTGACCAAGCCCAAGCCAAGCACCTTAAACCATGCGAGTGCATGTCTCATTGTAGGGAATGCTGCAACTTTGCCACCCAACCATAGGCAACCTTTTGTCATCTCCCTTGAGCGAAACATACTTGAACAACCGTCTACTCAACATGAGGCCATGTTGTCATCCATTTAGGCCAACACATGATAGTTCATGAAGATCATATCTTTGGTTTCCTAGATGTTCACATACATTCAATGCACTTATCAATACTATTGCCTTGCCATTGGCAACACACACAATCCATCACATTGACATTCACACCATCCTCTGCGGAAGCCTATTATGCAACACCTTGTTGGTCGTCCCCCATACTAGGTGACAAGACATCCTTGGTCCTCCTAGCCTATGCGTTAATACACCATCCTAACAATCTTGCGGCTACCATTTGTAAGTGGGTCACCAAGGCTACCTAAACCATATGGACTTGCCATGCTCCCTTAGTCATATTTGTGTAATGTTCTTGTTATCACGAATCTTGTAGATGCCTCTTGAGATGATCCTATTCAGGACGACAGTGGAAAGGCAACTAAAGTCGTGACCTACGATATCCAGGACCTCTGAAAGAACTCGAATGTCACACGAGTCGAGGATACCGACACTTTGGACCCAGTGAAACATTAAGAAACCCTAAAATTAAGGATATTTAACAGATTGGCGAGGGAAACTTGGTTGAATCTCGTAGTTAGATGGTAAATTAGAGTTTGAAACAAAAACCGAGAGATTCGGAGCATCCAGGTGAAAAGCCCCAATTTTGCCCTAGGGTTTTATGCAGGAAAATTGGGATCTAGGGCAAAATGGTGAAATTAAGTAAAATTGGACACTCGAATTGGTTGTTGGGTGCAATATTAGGCGAATGGAAATGAAACCAACAATACCCAGTTTGCAGTTTGTGAAAAAGACCACTTACCCCAAAGGGGACGTTTTCCACTAGTACCTGGCCAGTGCTTCGAATGGGAAAATGGAGTCCGATTAAGCCGAAAATTTAAATCTAGGGGTTTTATGTTAAATCGAAAGTGGGTTTTTAATTTTATAGCTCGCCGCAAGCTAGAACCTATGGATCTACGAAACGAGGGTTTTAATGTGATAGAATGATGAGCAATGCATGTATAGAAAATAAAAGAAGAGAAACTTACCCACAAGATGTACCCGAAACTTGTAGATGGATTGAGAAATGATGAAGAATGCCACTCTCCCATCAAAATGAACATTCCCGAGTAAGATCTTGTTGATGTTATGCCACAGTCAGTCACCCTAGCTCCCCCTTCAACTTGCCAGATTAGAGAAAATCAACCGATCAGACAAACGAATGAGATCTACATAATACGGAAATGAAAAGGGAATAAGAAATGATTAAGAAGAAGATACTGCCTTAACCAAACACCCCCCCAGAGCCGAGATGAAGGTGAGATGCCCCACAAAAATGCCCTCTCTCTCCTAGCACGCCTCCCTTTCCTGCAGATAAAATGGGCAAAGAAAAATGCAAGATATATCCCGTATGAAGCTCAGTATGGGAGAATAGCAGTGGCAATCATCAGATCATCAAAACATCCACAAGATAGACAGAAGAATAATCCCAAACAAAAATCTCTTTATTAAAATTCTGCTGCTAGAGCTCATGAATTACAATGGGGGGGTCACCTCTCTTAAATAGTTTGAGAGAGACATAAAGCCTAACTCACTTTATCATCCAACGGTTGAGATTATAACTTCATCAACGGTGGAGATCAAATATATCAATCAATACATGGATCAAGTGACTAAGTCAAAGAGGGGGCGCACTTTGCTCAAGGACGCCCCTCACACGATACCTCATAGGAGGGGGTCACTAGGGGCTTAATTCACCCTATGCCCCTTTATAATTTCATAATATAAGATATAACAATGAAATACATCAATTGCCAATTAGAGGGGGTGCCCCTTGGGTGGCTTTCCTCACTGGCTGAGCCATAGATAAATAATCCGAACATCTGCTGATTGAAAACTGCTGTGGAGGACTTTTTGGGATGCTGAGAAACATCATCTGCCAAAATTCCATGCCATTTCCTTGACCCAGGAGGTCAAATCGTTTTTCTCAGTGATTTTCTAGTTCATTTTTTGTTGGTACAATCTCTAAAACTGATAAATCCATCATAACTCACTCTAGGATGCAAACTGGGGCAAACTGACTGCTTTGGATGATCTGGAGACATAGAAGAATGGTATAAGTGACTACTCATACCCCCTCGAACACTGCTCTGCTCTAGGAGAACTAATCATACTGCCATCTGGAATAAAAATAGATCATCTGGCCAATAATTAAGTGATAATAATCACTTATCTGGAGAACCGAGGCCAAACTCTCAAAACTAAAGCTGCAGTATCGGTCCTGGGCATGTTTCGAACAAATATGGACCATGTTGTATTTTTGAGTGATTGCCTTGGGAAACGTGATTGACTTGGTCAACTGGGTTGGCTAGGTCAAAGTACCCAAAATCAAGGTGAGATACTATGCCAATGTGATCCTGCAACCATCCAAGGTAAGAAATGCTCCAATGATGTATATCAAAACCCAAGTTGAGTCAGTTATTCATAATCATGGTGACCAACAATAATAATAATAAAATATACCTTTGCTTCTGAAAGATCCTAGAGTTCTTTGGAAATCTGCTTGCTCATGCCATATACTTACAAAGTGTAATGAATGTGCTATAGATGGGTGATGATGGAAGAATAAGGCTAAGGCAAATGGGAAATGACTTTGACTGACTTTGACTCAGTGATCTATCCGACTGATAACCAATATACTCTACCAAGGTGACATATGCATGACAGATAGTTATAGGGGATGGAGGTGCCTCACAAATGGGTAAAGTACTTGGGTATGCTTCCCTTAGACTCTAGCAAGTTTTCCTTTGCAACTTTATTGCAATATAGGTCAACCTTCAAAGGCAGGTGCCCTGGAGGCCTTCTGGGCTCCAGTATTGACAAAGACCCAGTCTTTCTAGACTAGTCTCACCTTGTTGCCCTATGGGGACCATTGAGCCGAACACTATACAAAGAGTGAGTGCTCATCCTTTGACCATTGGCCTCTCAATGTTTTTCACAATTTACATAAGATGGTAGCCAACCTATAAGAGCAGGTGCCCTGGAAAGCCTTTTGGGCTTCCAGTAAATGACTAAGGCCTAGACCCGCTGCCTGCGAGCAGTCCATAGCCCCGATGGGTTTGCCTTTCCTTGGAGCCCTTGTGGAGGGCAAATTGAGCCTTACACTATACAAGGAATGAGTGCTCAACCTCTTGGCCACTGACTACCTTTTTCAATATTTCATACTTTTGCATCCTTTAGATATAGCTTTTATGTGTTATGATGCATTAGTGTTTAGCAACATTGTTATGGTGGAGCACTTTTTTTGTGGACTTAAGGAGAACAACCTTGTGAACCCAGCCACACTGGCCAAGACACATACTTCATAGCCCGAGACACAGCAACATGGAGTCTATCATACATAGGGGTCAGAATGGGGAAGGGGTCTTCAATCTCACGAGTCTCTATCAGTCTTAGTCATGGGGTAAAAACAAAGATGAGTGAATCTGAATGGACGGGAACAGAAGATATGGAACCAAACCTAGCACTAAGGTTTACACTTTGTTTGAGCATGGCATGGGCAATAGTCTTCACATTGGATTCCTTGATCAATCATAACACAGTTTAGAGCAATATAAAACATATAAGCATAGGTCACCATAATCATCCTATCATGACAAGCATAGGTGTCTGAGATACATCACAGAGCAAAACTAAACCAAGGAAATATACCGGATCTCACCATGTATACCTGTTTCCAACTGATAAGCCCCTCTGTGACTGTGTGTACCAACTCTTGATCTGCTGCTCTGCTGAAATGAATTAGATCATCACCAAAATCATCTCAATGGACCCTTGAATCTCAATCCTGGCAAGGAAATATGAAGAACAAGGCTCTGAAGTGGAATGAAGCTGCAGAAATCCATGCTGATTCCCCATGTAAAAGTAGCTCGGAATAGAAAAAGAGACAATTCTGCATGCTGCATCATGGAAGCCTGGCTGAAAATGTATATGTGATAACAATTCTATTTGTTATGCCATTGCGAATGTCACCTCAAATCTAGTCCTTACACTAGGTCTTATTAAATAAAGGACCAGGATGAGGATCGACTAGGAAGATTGCCTTTGTTAAGTAAAGACTTGCAACCATTTAAAGAGAAACAACATAGAGGTCTAAAGTGAGAGAACTTAAAGTTGAAATCCAATTGACAAGTAAATAATGATATGGGAGTCAGACTTAGGATAACTAAGCTTATAACTGTAGAGTGGGCAGTTTTTTTTAAAGTAAAAACAAACAAGAGGGAATGGAGACAAAGAAAGTAAAATTAAATCATTTTACCTAACTTAATAGAGGGTTTTAGTCTAAATAAATAGCTAAGAACAAATGACAAATAAATAAAATCAATCTTTAACTCCCTAGAGCTGCAAATACAAAAGTAAATGAGAAATATATTATGTAAAAGTAAATGAGAGAGAGTAACTTAGAAGTAGCTTAGTTCCTTAGGTAGGTTTAGAAACCCCTAACTATGTTATACTTATCAATGCTACTAGACTTCCATGCATATTTGCAACTTATTTTGACTTACAAAATACAACAAGGGTTTTTGAGCTTCACAAATATATATAAAAAAAGATTGCTAACTAAACAAGCAAATTAAACATAAACAATGGATATCTAAGCTAGGATAGTGGAATGATGTTCCTCCTACCATACAAGTTGTTGAAGTTCTCTCTTTATGGGGACTTGGAAGAGAGTCTTAATCAATGTGAGAAGGGAATGTTCCATATATGTTATAGTAGACAAACCCTTGAATGAAAAATGTAGGAGAAGAATCCAAATTATAATCAAGAGAAGAGATCAACTTGTAAGTAGCAACACCTCCTTGAGGAAGGAAGGACAATGGAACAATGGAAACCTAAGAGTGATCCAAGAGCATGTAGAAAAACAAAGAGTTTATACTCAATCATTTGTTAGGATTAAGTTCGTAGAAATCAAGAGAAGTTGGGCACTTTCTTTTTTCTAGTTTGTGGGTGTATCTTCCTCAATTTATAGAAGTTGGAAGCATTTGTAGACATATTAGAAAAAATAACTTTATTGTTATGTGGGTCTATAAAATGGTAGTAGATACGGGTTAAAAAACTCATAGAAATTTTTGATCAATAGCTGGAATGCATGACCATATTAAAAGAACAATAAATAACGGGCAAGATTAACCACTCTATGCAGTCAAAATAGCAGACAAAAGAAACATAGGTGTTGGTTGTGGCTTCAAAAGGAAATCTTCAATAGTCCATGACATAATAAGCACTCAAAAGTAAGCAAGTGAAGAGGAGTGTAAATGTGGTGGAAAGTGGTTACTCGTAAATGTGGTGAAAAGTGATTAACCATGAGATAGAAGGGATTGTTAGACTAATTAGATAAAAGGGGATTCTACCTATAGGTATACCGTATAACAAAGCAGATAAAAGGGTATCCAACTGTTGATGTTTGTAGCTCGGACAGGAACTTACACACAGGTTTAGTGTCAAACGTGCAAAAAGTTGTCCAATTCAAATCTATTTTTTAAATCACTTTATTAATAAGATGAAATTCTTATATTTTGCTGTTGAGTCGGATAAGGTTAATTTTTAATGCACTAGTGATTTAGACTAATCTCAACCGTTGATCTCACCAAGAGAAAAGGGTTTTGGTAGATTATGGTTTCAGCTAAAGGTATAAAGGCAGGGCAAGGTAGAGGAGAAATACACATTCATTATTGACTCAAAAGACAGTTTGGTTGAGAGGTGAAGTAATTCATTCGTGGAGCAGAATTAGAGCATTAGAGAGGAGTCCGTATCAATAACTAGGCAGATTTCAGCGAGCAAGCAACAAGTATAGCAGATCCGTATAGTCATATGGATCAATAGATCCATACAATCGTACGGATCCATACCAATTCCGTACAGTCGTATGGACAGATCTATATAGTCGTATAGAACAGTTTCGTACAGCAACACGGACAACCATATAGCAGGGCAACAAGTTTTAGCCTGTTTATCGGTTTCTAATGGGCAGTTTTTCTCAGTGAGTTGTAGATTTTACTTTGTTCGAGTGTATCGTACAGCTGCATGCTTTTGGCAGTTATGGAGGTTTCCTTGTAAGCTTAGATATATTAATGAAAGGCTGATTTGAAGGAGTAAATCGTCTATGTATTGTGTTTTGCTTCCGCTGTTCATTTTCTAGCTATATGTGTGAACCCTGCTATGTGAAGAATTTAATATTCTGCAAATTAAATATCAGTTGATTTATTTGAGAACATAAGGACCTCATTCACCTAGGGTTTAGAAAAAAATACCTCTATCCATGGGTTCAATAAATAATCAAGTGAGACATAAAGATTAACGTTAAAGACTCAACATTATTTTTATAAACCATAAACGAGACATTCAAAGGAGAATCTTAAACATTTGTGATCTTATTGTAAAAATTTCTTTCATATCATCATAAAACTGGTTGTGCATAGAATTTGCAAGATACAAGTTTTTGTACATTACAACTATAAATGCCTTTTCATATAGAACACCCTTGGAAACAACTTCAATCCATATTGATCATAAGCAATTAATAAGACTTGATTTCGGTAATATTGAACCATTTATCAGTATATCTGAATAGTCCCATGAACTACTGGGCGAAGATTTCCTTTTGATATCTGATTTAGCACTTAAGTAAGCGTACGGGACAAGTAACTAAGTAGTTCGTTTGTTATAACCATATTTAAGGGAATCCATATGGAATCCATATTGATCATAAGTAATTAATTGAAATATTCCCATGAACTGGTGGGCAAATGATTACCCTTTGATATCCTCATGAGTAGTAAAGTGAGATCAGGACAAAGAAGCACTTTAAAGAGTTTATTTGTTATAACCATCAGCTTATATCTATTATAATCACGTATCTATTAAGTACCAAGAGAGGTCAAATTCTTTGAAGTGCAAACCTTTGTAGGGAGTGAAAGCTTGAGGAAAAGTTTGCACTGAAATTTTTTGAAAGTTTCCCCAACCCGGTTTCAAGCCTTTAGGCTTCTCTGCATTGTTTAATGCCCAATCCTTTCAATGCATAATTTTTCACAAATTATCCAGACTGAAACACATGTGAAACTTTTTCTCAAATTTTAGACAAATTTAGAAATTTTCTTTTCAAACTGGAAATGCAAAACTTAGAAAATTCCAAACATTTACACACATGAAAAATTTAGACATTTATTTTTGATCAATGGCCTAGGATAAAACCCCCAAGGGAAAACCTGGTTTTTGAGTGAGAGAGATTTTATTTTGCTTCAGCAAAATTACAAGAATAAAAATCAACAGTACTTATCAATTTCCAATCCCGAAATTTGAACCAATGCTGAAACTCCTTTATTGAAAATCGTGCCAGACTCGGCCTCGAAATTCGTATCGGATAACTACTGTACGAACAACTATTAATATTCTGAATTTTACCTCAAAAAACGCGCCACCATACTACTGTACGGAACACAAATAAATTTCTGTACTTTCACCTTGGGAATCGTGCCAAATCCATATTGTACGGATTCAATAAATTTTGACAGGCCGTACCTTGGAAAACGTGCAGAAAATTTAATGTAGCCATATTGTTGTACAGAAATATCAGACTGCCTCGAAATCTGTGCCAGACCGTACTGCTGTATGGATTCTAGAAATCTGTGCCCTTTCTCGATTTTTGTGCCTCTTCTTGATTTCTGTGCAGTCTTCTCGATTTCTGTGCTGCCCTCATAAATTCTGTGTTGCTCCTTGATTTCTGTGCTGGGGAATGTCTTCTCTTTCCTGGTTTTGAATTCTCTCCAAAACCCTCACTTCTCTTCTTTCTCTCTCTCTTCAAAAATCTCTCCTGAAGATGAACACAAATGAATGAACTTTTGCCTTTCCCTAGCCTTTTTGTCCATGGTAACTTCCCTTGTCAATCTAATGGTCGAGATTAGATTAGATGGAAGGTTCACATTAAATGCTCCATTAAAAAATAATAAAATGATATTTAGTGCACTCATATCATTTAATAAAGTTGAGCAACCCCTTTTTCTATTTAATCGCTCACTTAACTTTTAAATATGAACTTAGGAAAATAACCACTTAACTTTTAATAAAGTCACTTTAAAAATATAAAGTGCATCTCACTTCATTAAATGCACAAAATGACCAGGAGTCACATTTAAGTGTCCTTGTCCACCCCAAGGCAACTCTAGGTGGACAAACACTTCGTAGGTAACTTTTCAACACTCCCTCTTACTGAGAAATGTGTTTTTCACCACTCCCAACTTGTCTTTGAAGTAGACATGCTTCCCTCTACCCAAAGCCTTCGTGAGAATATCAGCCACCTGGTCATCTGTCGGAACATACTGTAAACGAACAACACTTCTCTGAACATAATCCCTGATGAAGTGATATCTAATCTCAATGTGCTTCGACCTGTCATGAAATACCAGATTCTCAGAGAGCTTGATGCAACTCTGATTATCACATTGTATAATTGTGGGAGTCAGCTCCATATCAAACAAATCCACCATCAACTTGCGAAGCCATAAGGCCTCACAATTGGCCTGACCGACTTCCATATACTCAGCCTCAGCAGAACTCAATGCCACGGACTTTTGCTTCCTGCTGAATCACGGCACAACTGCTGAACCCAAGCTGAAGCAACAACTAGAAGTGCTCTTCCGGTCCGAAACACTACCTGCCTAATCTGAATCTGTATAGCCAACCAACCCCACTCCACCAAATCTCCTATAGTCCAATCCATAATCAACTGTACCTGCAAGATACCTCAAGATGTGTTTTGTAGCAGTCCAATGCACTCTCCTGGGCTCCACCATGAACTAACTGAGAGTGTTCACTGCAAAACTCATATCTGGTCTAATGTTGACCAAATACATCAACGAACCAATCAATTGACGATATAAGGTAGGGTCCACCAACTCTCCCTTTGAAGCATGAAGCTTTGCCCAGTTGGTGATCATGGGTGTCGACATCGGTCTGCAATCTGTCATCTGAAATCTCTTCAGAACATCTGTAGCATATTTTCCTTGCCCCAGGAAAACATGTCCATCCTCTTGCCAAACCTCCATCCCCAAATAATATTGCATCAGTCCAAGGTCTGTCATCTCGAACTCTGAACCAAGATCCTTCTTGCATGCATCAATCAGGTGCTCTCTCCCAGTAATGAACAAGTCATCAACATACAACAGAAGAATAAGTGGAACTCCACCAACCACAATGTAGTATAGGTTGGGATTCGCTTCACCCTTCTGAAACCCAATCGAAGGCAAGTAGGTGTCGATCCTGGAATACCAAGCTCGAGGGGCTTGCTTCAGTCCATACAAGGCCTTTTTCAGCCTGCAAACATGTGTGTCTCTCTCACATGCCTCAAAGCCCTGTGGCTGCTCCAAATATACCTCCTGCTGTAGAAAATCGTTGAGGAAAGCGGTTTTCACATCCATCTGATGGATCTTCCAACCCATCTCTGTAACGATGAAAATCACTGCCCTGATCGAAGAAAATCTGGCCACTGGTGCAAATGTCTCATCATAGTCAACTCCCTCGACCTGTGAGAAACCACGTGCAACAAAACGAGCTTTGAACTTCTCAATACTACCATCCGCAACATGCTTTATCTTGTAAAGCCATTTGGAATTCACAACTGACTTCCCCTCTGGCCTCGGAACTATTTCCCACACCCCATTCTTCATGATGGAGTTGTACTCCTCCATCATGGCATCTCTCCATACTTGGTGTGCAGAAGCCTCCTCATAAGTATCAGGAACGGTGTCACGCAAGCTAGTCACCCGTGCCATATAGCTAGAAAACATCTCAGGTGCCCTGCTCTCCCTGACCTCCCTCTTGGGTGGTCCAACTGACTGCTCTACTTCCTTCATCAACTTCTGAAGCCAACTTGGCTTCCTCTTCCTGGAGGAAGCATCCTGTCTCAGACTCTCCTCAACCTCCTCATCAGACATATATCTCCCTGAAGAAGTCCCAACAACCTGAGAACCTGTCCTTGGTGAACTCGTAGCTGTACCACTAGAACCTGAATCACCTGAAGGTGTCATTTGTGAACCTGTGATCCGTGAACCTGTCCCTGTACCAGAAGTCTCTGTAGACTGAGCCCCTGTAACTGAAGAACCTGTAACCTGTGACCCAATCACACCTGAAACTGGTGACCCTGAACTTTGACTCGCTGAACTCTGAGTCTGAGCTGTCACCTGTGTAGTACCCTGTTGATCCTCCATCTCAGAATCAAGAGACCTCTTGAAGGCTTTCTCCTCCTCGTACTTCACCTCCCTCCTCACCACAACTTTCCTCTGTGCAGGAAGGTATATCCGAAAAGCCTTCGATGTTTCATCGTAACCAACAAAAATACCACGCTTACCTGTAGCCTCTAACTTTGTCCTCTTCTCAGAAGGGACATGAGAGTATGTAAGGCAACTGAAAATCTGAAAGTGACCTATCTCAGGCACTTTCCCTGTGAATGTCTCCTTAGGAGTTTTACTCCCCAATGCACGGTGCAGACTCTTGTTGAGAACATAAACAACAGTACTACAGGCCTCTGCCCATAGAAAGAAAGGAAGACTCTGATCATGCATCATGGCTCTAGCTGCACCCACTGTGGAACGGTTCTTGCATGGACTCCCTCTTAAAGCGGACAATCCCTCGCCCAATTGCTCTCACCACTGTATCATCTCCCAATACAACCTCCATCTCCAAGTCTGACTCTGACATCTCTGTGAACATGTCTCGATCACCTGTCATATGACTGGAAGCTCCACTATCAATGTACCAAGTGGAGGAAGTAGTGGTGGCACTCAATGAATGCCCAACAATCATGGAATGCTCCATGTGGTCCTCAAAATCCTTGTTGGTGATAGAAGATGCTCTCTCAACACCAACACTTGCAAAGAGAGAAAAATCTCTCTCGAATCTCACTGCAAACTTATTGATCTCCGCTGTAGTTGCAGTCTGCTGCTTCTTCTTCTTCTTGTTAGGACACTGTCCAACATAGTGTCCCATCTTCTGACATGCAAAGCATTTCACTTTGCTCATGTCCTTCTTCTCTTCCTCATGCTGTTTGACTCCCTACTTGGAACCCTTCTTGAACTTCTTCTTCTTCTTGCCCTTCGCTGCTAAAGCAACATTCTCCTCATCATCTCTTTGATGTGATGAAATGCCCTGTAAGAAACCTCTCCGTATCTCCTCCTGTGTGAGATCATCCCACAATCGATTCCATGTGGGTATGTTCTCTCTCCCAATAATGGTCTGAACAAATACGGTCCACTGCTGTGACACTCCATTTAGTGCTGTACGCACCATCTCAGGAATACCAACCACCTCTCCTACAGTTGCTAGCTCATCTCTTACCTGTGTGATCTTGGTAAGATATGATGCCATTCCTTCACCTTTACCCATGCACACACTCTTCAACTTTTCTTTCAATACCATCTTCTTGTTTTCATTGGAACTTTGATAAAGATTTGTCAAAGCTGTCCACATCTCAAAAGCATGGTCTTTGGCTGAAATGTGAGGGATCACATGATCCTTCACTGCATCAAGAATGATTCATCTTGCCCTCACATCCTTCTTCATGAAGGCTGCCTTATCTGTTGCATCAGCAGGTACTACCACAGGATTTGCTGCTGTCCCATGAACCACATCCCATAGTTCATTCTCTTCAAGAATCAAGCTAATTCTAGACTTCCAAGGGCTAAAATTTGCAGCCCCATCAAGTCTATCTTCCACTCTAAGATCGAAAACCATGGCTGCAACTTGTACAAGCAAGGCTGTTCAAGACTTCTTTTCTTCAAACCCTAGTTTCTGAATGTTTAAAATTCTGAATCTTTGCAAAGCTCTGATACCATGAATTTTTTTGAAAGTTTCCCCAACCCGGTTTCAAGCCTTTAGGCTTCTCTGCATTGTTTAATGCCCAACCCTTTCAATGCATAATTTTTCACAAATTATCCAGACTGAAACACATGTTAAACTTTTTCTCAAATTGTAAACAAATTCATAAATTTTCTTTTCAAACTGGAAATGCAAAACTCAGAAAATTTCAAACATTTACACATGAAAAATTTAGACACTTATTTTTTACCAATGGCCCAGGATAAAACCCCTAAGGGAAAACCTGTTTTTTGAGTGTGAGAGATTTTATTTTTCTTCAGCAAAATTACAAGAATAAAAATCAGTAGTACTTATCAATTTCCAATCTCAAAATTTGAACCAATGTTGAAACTCCTTTCTTGAAAATTGTGCCAGACTTGGCCTTGAAAATCGTGCTGGATAACTGCTGTATGGACAACAATTAATATTCTGAATTTCACCTCGAAAAACATGCCACCAGACTGCTATATTATACATAAATAAAGCTATGTACTTTCACCTTGGGAATCGTGCCAAATCCGTAATGTACGGATTCAATAAATTATGACAGGCCGTAGCTTGGAAAACGTGAAGAAAATTTAATGCAGCTGTACTGCTGTACAGAAATATCAGACTGCCTCGAAATTTGTGTCAGACTATATTGTTGTATGGATTCTAGAAATCTGTGCCTCTTCTCGATTTCTATGCAGTCTTCTCGATTTTTGTGCTGCCCTCATAAATCATGTGCTAGTCCTTGATTTCTGTGCTGGGGAATGTCTTCTCTCTCCTGGTTCTGAATTCTCTCCAAAACCCTCACTTCTCTTCTTTCTCTCTCTCTTCAAAAATCTCTCCTGAAGATGAACACGAATGAACGAACGTTTGCCTTGCCCTATCCTTTTTGTTGATGGTAACTTCCCTTGTCAATCTAACGGTCAAGATTAGATTAGATGGAGGGTTCACATTAAATGCTCCATTAAAAAATAATTAAATGATATTTAGTGCACTCATATCATTTAATAAAGTTAAGCAACCCCTTTTTCTATTTAATCACTCACTTAACTTTTAAATAAGAACTTAGGAAAATACCCACTTAACTTTTAATAAAGTCACTTTAAAAATATAAAGTGCATCTCACTTCATTAAATGCACAAAATGACTAGGAGTCACATTTAAGTGTCCTTGTCCACCCCAAGGCAACTTTAGGTGGACAAACACTTCCTAGGTAACTTTTTAACATGCACATCAAGTGATTCCTCTTTACACTTGATAGATTTAGGGTTAATATGGATCTAAGTTAGGTGGATGCATTCAAACTACTCAATCAAAAAAATGTCTTAAAACACTAACCTTGACCCCCCTCCAAAAGGGGAACAAATATATTTCTAGGAAAAGCTTGATGGAGGCAATCATCAATTTGTGATATCGTTGTTTTTCTTAAAAAAAATCCTCCTATCTATAAGGATATATCTAACATGTTTGATCTCCTATTGTAAGCTAATGAAATTCAACCCTTGTAAATTAGTCATGTTCCTCATTGGCATATGAGGTACAAATTTCATTATAGATGGTGATATGTTAAATTCTACAACATCGACTGGGGACAAAAGAAGCAATGGAATCTTCAAAGGAAGGACTTAATTTCAAGGGCATGTTTAACATCTCTGATCAATTGATACATTTTTGCACTAGAGTCTACCTAATAAATATTCATAGTTCTATATCTTTTGTTGTTGTTGTTGTTGCACTTTCGATTCAATTTTTCTTCATTGTCCTCTCCTTTTTTCCGGAGTCATATGTTGCTATGGATTCTCTCTTTGCAAGCTATGTTACTCACAATCTTGTCCCTTTGTTTTGGATACCATTTCATCATGTGATTCACTTTCCTTAGGCTCCTAACTTGTTCTCACACTACCATTCTTTTCAATTTCAACATTATGAGGAGACATGATTATGTTTTTTTCAATATTTTACTCCATATGCGCACATTATAATATAGAAGAAAACTCACAATTATCACTCTTTATACAAATTGACACATTCGAAGAAAGAGAATAATAACTATATTATGAAATCAATGCAACATAAGAAGAAACATAGTAACTGTATATTGAAATCAGTGCACTTAAAAAAGGAATTTTGATGTTGAAATCAATGCAATCTAAAAATGAATATTATAACTCTACATATAGATCTAAGTTGCACGAAATGTGGAAATGTGTACAGGTTTCAGAAACGAGAACGCTTGGAAATGTGACCCCCACAAAATGGGTACGTTAGGGGATAACACATTATCTTACATAAAATAAGAATGATAGGTTAATTTCTATGTAGGTTCAGAAATGATTCAAAGGTTAATTTGTTTTCATTTTCCATAAACTAGGGTTTTTTAAATTTCCCATGGGTCCCAAGCCGCTTATGAACCCTTGGGGGTTTTCGAGTTTCCATGAGTTTTTGATATCGATACGTGGGCATTTTAGGAGTTTCGTGCAACATGGGTAGAGATCAATTCACCTAAAGAAGGAACTTAAGATCTTGATGCTTAATTAATTCACTATAAGAAGGATCATTTTAATTTGATGTTGAAATTACTGTACAAGTAAAGGTTAAGGATCCATACCCACAATAAAGGTTGTGAGTGAGTTTTGAGAGTTAGATAGTCAATGCTTGGATCACAACGTGGCTCAATGGTATCTTGCCATGAATGATGTAATATTTTAGTGGGCCATCTCGATCTCCTGCAATCTAGAGTAGGTGAGGGCAATTCCATACTCAATCTCACCTCACCTCCCTTTGTAAATTTCCTTAAAACCCAACCTTAAGTTCCCCGGTATTTTTAAATTTTTATTACTGATAACCACATATGGGTTTCTTCACAAATATTGCAATGGAAAATAAATACTGAGAAAAAATATAACAACAATCACATCAATAGAGACACCAATATTTTTGGATATGAAACCCCTCGGAAAAACCCAAGATGGGAAAATCGGTGCAATAGTTTGAGGAGATATTTTTATTAACAAGATATAGAACAATACAGTCCAGAAATTGATTTTACCCAACCTAGAAAAATTGCACAACTGAAACTCATAGAGAAAACCCCAAAAAATTGTACGACCCTACGTCATTGCCTGCGTGACACTGTGCGACCCTTGCGTCACCTGTACGGATGCTGACGTCACTCATACGACCTCTATGTCACCCATATGGATACTGACGTCACTTATACAGTTGCGTACGACTGCTTGTGTCACGACCTCTTCGTCACATGTATAACCCCTTTGCGTCACTGAGTTTGGCCTCTTCGATTTGCCGATGTCATCTTGTTGATCTCTGGATAAATGTCCTTTAATCTCACTCTCTACAAAACTCTCCTGCAAACTTTCTCTCTCACTCTTCCGCTGAAAATCTATGAGCAAGAATTCTCTCTCTAACAATGAGTGTGTCAAAGCAATTGTGTTTTGTATCCTCTCCACCAAATCAATTTCCTTTTAGCTCAATGGCCAAGTGAAATCCCCAACTCTCATAATGGATCAATGGATGAGATCCTTTGGTGAGATCAATGACCAAGATTAGATTAACCATCACTTAAATTATTTTCACTTGAACTTTATAAAAGTACCTCCATTAAGTCAAATTAAAATTAGATCACATAATGTACTTTTCCTAAGTATAAACTTTGGATAAAGGCAATGATCAATCTGGCTTCCTATTTTATATCTTCTATCAAGCAAGGACACATGCAAATGATATAAGACCTTCCTTGTTTCCACTTTTTAACACTCCCTCTCAACGAGGAAGGGATTTGGTAGCAGCCCCAACTTGTCTCTGAACTTCACAAAGTTGTGCCTGCAAAGTGCCTTGGTAAATATGTCTGCCACCTGCTCATTTGTCTGAATGTACTCCAATCGAATGGTTCCTTTCTGTACACAGTCTCTCAGGAAGTGATATCGGATGTCTATGTGCTTGCTTTGGTCATGGAACAGTGGATTCTCAGATAGCCTGATACCACTATGATTGTCAAAATGAACAACCGTAGCCTCCAACTCACACTCAATTAACCCTGAAAGCAACTTTCTCCACCACATCCCTTCACATGCATCCAAACTGGATGCCATGTACTCAGCTTTTGCCGAGCTCAATGCAACTGACTTCTGCTTCCTGCTGAACCAAGAGACAACTCTTGACCCGATCCTGAAGCAACAACCTGAAGTGCTCTTCCGGTCTTCTACACATCTTTCCCAGTCAACATCTGTGAAGCCTGCTAACTGTACACTCCCACTGCGCTCATAAACCAACCCGTACTCCATTGTACCTCTGATGTAGCGAAGTACATGCTTCGCAGCTGTCCAATGTACTCTTCGAGGGTCCACCATGAACTGACTCAAAGAGTTGACTGCAAAGCTAATGTCTGGTCGTGTGTTGACCAGATACATGAGCGACCTGATAAGCTGGCGATACATAGTAGGATCAAACTCCTCCGAACTCGTTGCATCAATCTTAACTATAGGCATGGTCATGGATCTATGGTCCTCCATCTTGAATCTCCTCAAGATCTCTACTGCATATTGTCTCTGTCCAATGAAGAAGCATTCAGACCTAGGAAGTAGTGCATCAAGTTCAACCCAAGGTCTTTCATCTCAAACTCAACTGCAAGGTTGGACTTGCAGTCGTCAATCATCCTCTCATCTCCTGTAAGAAAGAGATCATCTACATACAAAACCAGTATGAGAGGTACCTCACCTGACAAGAAGTACAGGTTGTAATCTGCCTCACTTCACTGGAATCCCATCTCCCGTAGATAGTTGTCAATCCTCGAGTACCATGCTCGAGGTGCCTGCTTGAGCCCATAAAGAGCTCTTTGCAACCTGCATACATGCGACTCCCAGTTCTCCACCTTGAACCCCACGGGATGCTTAATAAATACCTCCTCTATAACTCCGTTGAGGAAGGCAGTCTTCACGTCCATTTGATGAACTTGCCAACCCATCTCTGCTGCTAATGAGATAATAGTCCAAATAAAAGAATATCTGGTGACAGGGGCGGAGGTCTTCTCACCTTCTTTCTATGGATACCCCTTTGCCATGAAACGTGCCTTGTACTTATCCATGCTTCCGTCTGCTGCATGCTTTACCTTAGAGATCCACCTGGATCCAACCACTCATTTTTCCTTCTGGCCTCTACACAACCTGCCACACCTGGTTTTCCAAGATGGAGTCATACTCCTCAACCATAGCCTCTTGCCACACATCATGTTGTGCAACCTCCTCGAAACTGGAAGGATCAGAGTCAATCAACTCTGTCATCAGTGCCATATAGCTAAGTCAAACAACTCTGTCATCACGGCCTCATGGAGCTCCGTGGAAGAGTCACCTTCCTGGAATCTTGAACTGTGGACCTGAACCACTTAGGTCATGGATTAGTGTCTACATGTTACGGATCCTAATCACTCAATCCAAGCTCCTATCTGACCCCTTGGGCCCTGATATACACTTTCCGATCACGAAACTTCACTTGAAAACTCTTGGCCTCTAGGGTGGAAACAGATATAAGGTTTTTCGTCAAACCTATAACATATAATATGTTAGCAAAACTGAGGGGTTTTCCAGACTCCCTCTGAAATGAAACAGTACCAACTCCCCGCGCCTAATACCGCGCATCATCTCCCAACTCAATGTGGAGATTTACTCCACCCTCCTACAAGCTTTTGAAGAACCTTTTCTGTCCTGTCATGTGATAGGAAGCTCCGCTGTCAATGTACCAGGTGTTGCTGCCTTTGGTGCTTGCCATGCAAGCTATTAAACAAAAATCCTCGTCGAAGCTTTCACTGAACTCTTCCACCTCTGCAGAACCTGCCATCTGTGTATTGTTCTTCTTCTTGTCTGGGCACTGGGAGGCAAAGTGTTTTGGGTTGTGGCAGATAAAACATTTGACTTTTGACATGTCAATGTTCTTCTTACCACCCTTCTTTTTCTTTGCCTTGCCCTTGCCCTTGCTTGCGAAGGCTAGAGCCTCTTCATCCATGATCTGTGGGGCACTGCTGGATGAACTTGAACCTTGACCCATACAGATCTCTTATTGCACAAAGTCATCCCACAATCTCTGCCAATCAAGGAGCTTCTCCTTAGCTACCATGCCTTTGACAAAGACTTCCCATGGCTTAGAAAAGCCATTGAGGGCTATCTGAACTAGCTCCTCATCCTTGGTCTTAGAGCCCGTTGCTCCAAGTTCGTCTGTGATTTGTGTGAGCCTTGTGAGATAAGGCACCACTCCTTCACCCTTGGCCATCTTGGTGCTTCTCAGTCTCTCCTATAGCACCATCTGTCGGTTCTTGTTCTTACTTTGGTAAAGGCTTTCTAGAGCCGTCCACATTTCTAATGCGGTCTTCTTCCTGGATAGGTGAGGGACTATGTGATCCTTCACCCCATCCAAGATAATCAACATGTCCCTAGAATTCACCTTCTTCCACCTATTGTCTGCCAATTGCACACCAGCGGCAGAAATCTTCCGAAAGCTGTCTCCTCACTTGAGAAAGTGGGAGAGGTGTGACCTTGGGGGCAAGCACAGAGCTAGGTACCGTCACCTACTCCTAGCTCCTCCGTTTAGGCTAACTCCTAACGAAGCCAAGGGGGGTAGTCCCTAACAAAGAGTTTTCTAAGGCTCAATGTGGTTAAAGTATTTTAATTAGTTACAGATGCGGATGGGTGTTATTTAGGAGTTATTATGATCAGAAGTGTTTGTTTATTATGAGTATGACACTTAATAAAAAACAATCCACGGTGCTAGCAAGAGATTTCAGCAATGAGTAATGATTCCAGACTTTAATTATGCATTCAGAGAAAGAAATTATAATAAACCACAGACAATTGATCAAATAAGATAATTATGCGAATTAAAAGGACCAATGCCTTATGGAGTCAATAATACTGAAATGCGTAAGAGAATTAAACACAAGTCTAGAAATCAAACTAGTGGATATTAGATTGTGCGAGTGCTCTTGGTAAGTTTTAAGAATTTTATATGCTCTTGATTAGGGTGTCAACGAAGGTTTGTCAAAAGCCGGGAGAAAATTCCGAGTTCATTCCGTTGAAGACATGTCGGGCCCGCCCAGTATCCCAGGCTGGTATCACAAAGATTGACCAGCTAGCTAAGAAGCTTAGATAGCGAGGTTCCGACGCCTCTACTAGGAAGTACTTTAGAAGGTTCTCTGCAACGCTGGTGCGTTGGTTATGGGGTTTTAAGTTTTATTAAGTTACTTTTGCGAGATTAAAGATCCAGTGCTGTTTTTGGGTACTCCGATCTGAGATCGGTCAGAGCATACTCCGGCAAGGAGAGAACGGAGTTAATTAATTAAGGGGTGTGTGTTGCAAGTTTTATTAAAAAGTTAATTAGAACTCTCCGTCAGAGAGTGCTCTTGACCTCGTCTTATGACAGTGGTTCAAGAGGCTTAGCTAATCTATGATGCCTAATGCAGGGGTATGCAGTTCTATAAATGCTCTCCGATAGAGAGTGCTTTTGACTTGTGTTGCTGCAAGTTCAAGAGTCTTACTTAAATCGTTAAACTTGAATGAAAGAAATAAAACATAAAAATTTAACTACTCAAAAGTCTCTTTCAGGCTTTTTAGGGCCCTAATCGAGAAAGCAAGGGGGTAAGTATACAGTAAGAAATATGCCACGTTCAATTAAACAATCAAAACAATATTTTTAACTCATTTTCTATGGACAATAAATTAATCAAAACATGCACTACTTGATTATGATTATGCAATTATCCTACCCTATTCTACCATTAGCAATTTAAACAAAAATGAAAAGCATGACAGTGAGACGATACAGGCTTCTCCCAAATGGGGGAAGAAGGGTGTGGGAGTCGTAATCCCACTCACTTTTTATTAATTTTACAATTTTTTGATGACTTGTTCTTTTGTCTTTTTCTTGAAAGAACAGGGAGAGAAAGAGATGGAGAGAAGAGGGAAAGTTTGTATTTTTGTTCTTGTTTGCTCCCTTGCTTGCTTTTAGCCTTTGGGTTTTTCTTGATTCTTCCTGCAAATAAGAGCTTTAAACAATTCAAACGTTATGCATTAATCAAAACTTTAAAGACACTACAAACTAAAATCTCAAAAAAGAGGGTAAAAACCAGCGATGAAAGAGGAGGAAAGAGAGAGGAAAAAAACCAAGAAAAGGGAGAGAGAAAAGGTGAAAAAGAGGGCTGTCCTAAAGGTAAAAAAGAGGGCTGTCCAAAGGCAAAAAGAGGGCTGTAAAACAGTAAAAAGAGGGCAGCGAACAATCAAAAGAGGGCTGTCCAAAGTATAAAAAAAATGGTGAAAACTAAGTAAAAAGAGGGCTGTCGAAAGAGAAGAAAAAGAGCTGCAAAATAAAGTGAAAAGAGGGCAGCGAAGAAGAAGAAAGAAAGGCAAGCCAAACAAGGCAATGGGAATGAAGCCTAAGGATGGAAAGAAGTAAACTAGGGCTTCCTAAGTAACCGGTAACCAAAAGAACATTATCTTGTGGATGGAACACAAGAGAGAGAGAGTTACTCCCAGCTTTCTTTTTGAAGCAAAAGATGACGAACCCTGTAGGTCCTGCAATTAAAAATGTTAAATTCAAATGGTTGTTTTGAAGCATGGGATAGAAGCAGTTGAGCTCACACCCTTCTACAATTTGTGAAGCCTGAATCCTATCAAAACTTAAAACAAGAAGTGAGATAAAATCTATGCTAGTATGTTAGGCAAATCAAATCAAGATCAACATTTTTGTATTACTTACTACTCATGTCCATCAAAATATCAATTTACTTTGCATAAATAACCAAATTGAAGCTACAAATGGTTATTCTACTGTGCCAACAATGGCCTTCTTGAGCTAGCAAAATATTTAAACACATACAAGTAAAAAGAGATGAGTTAGAGACAATATCACCTCAACCATGAGGAATCCAGCACAATCAAAAGCCCATAGACCTCCAAAGTCGAATATCTTTATTAACAAAGCCAAAGCAAAATGCTTGATACAATTTTCTCAGAGTAACTTTAACCCAAAAGTTCCATCTGAATAGAGCTAAAGGAGCCTCTATTTATACAATGAGAGAAGACCAAAACCCTAAAACCAAACTAAGAGTAACACCGGAGTAATTGAATGAGCTCGGCATGATGATTTGGAGTTGAACTGAGCTGCAACTGAGTGCTGGAGTAATGAGGGGGGGGTGAGGTGGCTCATCCTCCCTCGTAATGATCACCCAACCAATAGATAACCCACACTTCAACCAAAAATGGATTTGACCAAAGAGGGCAAATTTCTGACTGATAGTTCAACTGCTACACTCTGATACTTGATCTGAAACTGACCGATATTGATTGGAATCATCATAAATGATCTGTGCCATGTCATTTAGCCTTTTATTTTATTCAATTTGGTTTATTTTGGAGAGTTTTTGATTTTCTCCAAAATATTCATTTTTAATATTTTAATTAATAATTTCTCCGTAAATGACTTTTTTGATAAATTATTAATTATGAGGCCGAATGAACTTCTGAAACTTGGATCTGGCTGGCTGGCTGATCAAGAATGATTTTTGGCTTAAGGTTAGAGCCTTCAATCACTGAATTCGGGTTCCAGATGACTAACTTATTACAAATTGAATTTTTCCATTTAAATTATGGAAAAATTTAATTAAAAACTTAGGAAAAATTAAAAAATTAAAAAATAAAAAATTTTGACGCGTTGGGTAAAAAATTTTTGGAATTTTTTTTGAGGGTCCTAGTGACTTAGGACATGACCATGCTCTATTCTAATAATGTCTAGTAGGTTTATATATACTCAGTTGGGCTCTAATAACCCTCCAAGGCCTAGAATTCAAAATCGGGCATTCCAGCTTTGGAGGAAGCGGGAGAAAACCTCGTTAATTATAGTCGGCTATAGGCAAAGCATAATTCTCAAGGGGAAAAAACTATTTGGAATACCTTAGTTGAAATTCTACGTCTTAGGAGACCGAACCACTCAAAAACACCCTACTAGCACATTTTATTACAAACCCCATCGGGCCATGGTCATAATTATTCAAAACAAAAACTGACTAGCCCAAAATGGCTAGACATAAAGGCGGATCATCTGATACACTGGAAACAAACATTTATCATGTTTGTCAATTGGCAGCTCCTCAGCTAATCCAACTAAGTGCAAAATTAGTGGATAACACCACTTATCTAACTCTGCTGGATTTGTGGATGCAGCCTTCTTGGAGTCAATGTGTTCCTCTGCATCACTGACATTCGGGATCCTCATGATCCTCTCTTTCCATGTAGGAAAGTTTTGAGCCCCCTAGATTCTATCCTCGACCCTCAACTGTACGACCATAATGAAGTGTACCTGTTAAACCCTTGATTTGAAACTCTAGGTTTGTGTCTTCAATAGATCTGCCCTCGATCTATCGAATAATGTTGCTTTCTCTCAAATATACTCAGAAGAGCTCTGATACCATATAAATTTCCTTCAAACCCAATCTTGAGTTACCCGGTATTTTTAAATTTTTATTACTGATAACCACAAATGAGTTCTTCACAAATATTGCAGCGGAAAATAAATACTGAGAAAAAATATAACAACAATCACATCAATAGAGACACCAATATTTTTGGGTATGAAAGCCCCGGGGAAAACCCAAGATGGGAAAACGGGTGCAGCAGTTTAAGGAGATATTTTTATTAGCAAGATATAGAACAATACAATCCAGAAATTTATTTTACCCAACCTGGCAAAATTGCATAACAGAAACTCACAGAGAAAATCCCACAAAATTGTACGACCTTGCGTCACCCGTACGACCTCTGTGTCACCTGTATGGATGCTAACGTCACCCGTACTATCGTCTACGACTGCCTGCGTCACATGTACGACCCCTCAGCGTCACTGAGTTTGGCCTCTTCGATTTGTCGATGTCGTCCTTGTAAATTTTCCTTTAATATTCAAACTAGGGATAAACAGTGTATTCAAAACTTCTACTGATAACCACACACGAATATCTTTTACAAGTATGCAGTGGATTATAAAGTACTGAGAAATAAATCACAAGATCACATCACAATATTGACATTATTATTTTGGGTATGGAAATGCCCGGAAAAACCCAAGATGGGAAAATTGATGCAGCAGTCAGATATAGATTTTATTATGAGAAAATATGGAACTTTTACAATCACTGCTAATCACCCAAACCTGGTGAAGCAGTTCCCTAGTAGAATCACTGGACAAACCCCAACTAAAGCTCTAGCCCCCTCTGCGTGACTGTACGACCAGATGTACAACCTCCCACACGTGTGGATCTGTACGACTGCTATACGAAATTCGTACGATAGCTGTACAGAATCCGTACGGTCTGTACGTCATTCCTTTGCAGCTGCTCCCTATCGTTCCATACAACCCTTGTCCTGCCTGGTAGCTTGGTGATCCTGTTTCCTCACTCCTTCGTCTTCCCAGCTAAATCCTCTATTTGTATCCTATCTTTGTCAGAATACAAGTGTGTGTGTGCTCTCCACCAATTGACCTTTCTTTTATGACTTTAGGTAAAGCAAAAACCCTAATTTCACTTCATGAGGCTCTCAGGCTTCGCGCGCAAGTCCTCCAGCGCTCCATCAGACCAGATAGCACGCAGAGGATCACAACATTTTTCAGCGTGCTACCACCCTCCAGGGGCACCAAGAAACCCACTGACCTAGATATCGACCGAGTTACTAGATCAGCAAAGGTCGATGGACCTCGACACACGAGATCTTAGCGGCAGCCTCGTACCAGGCCTCCCTCCACAAGGCGCCCAAGACCCTCCAAACCTCACAGACATCACCCCAGAGGATGCCTCGTGCCCACTAGCTCCAGTTCAGGACAACAAACACTACTGAATTTCCGTCAGTTTTCCTCTTTCGGCCTCGGATGTTAGGAGTACTTGCTCCTGGCTCCTGTCCACCAGAGCTTCTTCGCCCTTGTGTAGAGCCTGAGATGAGAGCTCTTCCATGTTTCAGCACTTCGCGCATTGCACACCTTTACTTCTTCTCTTTACTTAATTATGTATTGTATCTCTTTTTAAGGAGACTGTTTGGTCCTCCTACATGCATGAACATCATTGTAACCGACAGTCCCGTTGACCTACTTTGTGGTCATTAGTGGACATTAATAAAATGATCTTATCTTATCTCTGCTGCAGACTTCTTCCCGGAAAGGTGAGGGACTATATGGTCCTTCACTCCATCCATGATGATCAACATGGATCTGGAATCAATCTTCTTCTAAGCTACTAACTCTGTCGGTTCTATTGGGTTAGCTTTTGTGGAGTCAATGTGCTCCTCTGCATCACTGACATCTAGGATCCTTGTGATCCTTTCTTTTCATGTAGGAAAGTTCTGAGCCCCGTGGAGTCTATCCTCAACTCTCAACTGCATGGCCATACTGAAGTGTACCTGTCGAACCCTAGATCTGCAATCTAGGTTTGTGTCTTTGATAGATCTGCCCTTGATCTATCACTGCTGCTGCAAATCTCTTAGCTTTAGCTCACCAGAGCTCTGATACCATGTAAATTTTCCTTTAATATTCAAACTAGGGCTAAACAATGTATTCAAAACTTCTATTGATAACCACACATGAATATATTTTACAAGTATGCAGCGGAATATAAAGTATTGAGAAATAAATCACAACATCACATCACAATATTGACACTATTTTTTTTGGGTATGGAAATCCCCGGAAAAATCCAAGATGGGAAAATCGGTGCAGTAGTCGGATATAGATTTGATTATGAGAAAATATGGAACTTTTACAATCATTGCTAATCACCCAAACCTGGTGAAGTAGTTCCTCGGTAGAATCACTTGACAAACCCCAGCTAAAACTCTAGCCCCCTCCGCGTGACTGTACGACCAAATGTACGGCCTCTTGTTACTTACTAAGTTGTACTTAGTCGGTGTTATCAAGTGAGCCTGGTGAATCGGACAAAGATGATTTGTCCGGACTTCATAAGACCTTCAGACTTGCTTCTGGGAAGTGTTTTTTTTATCTACCACATGTTCATACCCCTTGGGGGAGTTGTAATAAAATGTTCTAGCATGGTAGTGTCTGTAAAAGACTCGATCTCTTAGACTGATTTATCAATCCGATCAGCCCAGAGTGTTTTTTTTCCTTGGTTATTATTGGTTGTTGAATAAACGACTAATAATTTCCGAGTTTTTCACTCAATACCTCCAAAGTTGGGGTGGTTGGCTTGACATTTAGGCCTATTGAGGTTATTAGAGTCTGTGTGTCAATGTATAAACATGCTAGGGATTATGGTCGAGTCATATGAACATGTGCTAACTCCCCCTAGGTTTTGTTTTTTTTTATTTTTTAATTTTAATTTTTCTACAAAACTTACGTTATTTTTTAACAGTCTAAATGGAAAAATTGGTCTTGTAATAAAAGTGGGGTTAAAAATCAGTTTTAGTCATGGGGGTGCTCATTTTCTAACTCGGAGCACACGGTAAACCCATAAACACACTTTTCCTAAGTTTTGAGTGATTTTTCCATCACTTAGGTAAGAAAATCCAAAAAATCAAATATTAATTAACTTAATTAAAAAATTAATTAAATAATGGAGCAAATCCAAGATCCTAAATCAATGGAATTTGCTTCAATTTGATTGAAATCGGTCTCATAGGCTTCAGATTGACCGGGAGTTGTCATTCCTTGACTGAAGGCATTGATCATGGTTGAAGAGGAGCTTAACTGGCTCATGCAGATTTGAGGGTTGTGTCCTTTCTCTCTCCTCCACACATGTGGATCCATCTGGCAGTGGTTTGATGGATGGGTCAGTTCATTGAGTGAGGTGTCACTCCGATTTGCAGTTCCAGTCCAGTTAGACTTAGTTCATCATCAGATCAGGCTCGACTTAGCTCTACATCAGCTGCAGTCTCTCCTTCAGTCAGGCATGCGCCCCTCTTGGCCAGTCTGGCTATAAATTGAAGCTGCCATTCCCTTCTCGAAGTTAGTTCGAGTTGGGGAGAATAGGCTTGCTATTGTAATACTGTTGTAATCTTTTATTGTTGGAATAAAGAAGCTTTAGAGGCTAAATGGTGTAATGCTCTCATGTGTGTGGAATAAGCATTGTCTTGCGGCTATTGATGTTGCTGGTTTTTCTCTCAATTTCTGCATCTGAACCTTGTCTGGCTTGAATGATTCAGCTGAATCAATAGGAATGTAGTTGGGCAAGTAAGATTACTTGTTTTTCTGTATCTCATAGCATATATGTTTGAAGATCTAGCTTAGACATGTTTAATAAGCTTATTTGCATGTAATTCTTGTCTCTTTTTCATATATATATATATATCAAGATCTCATAAGGTTTTGTGCAGGATTGTGTGTTTAGCTTTCAGGTAGCGAGGATTGGACGAGTTGTGGATCTAGTTTGACTCCATTGTACATCTGACATTTTTGTGAAGGCATTGCCCCTCTGTATTCCACTAACAAGTTTCTATTGCAGATCTATCCAACAACATGCCTTTCCCCTTCTCTTCCTCCATTCTATTAAAATCAAACTTCTGGTTACTTGTTTGTCCTCTTATGATCAGATCTATTTCTAAAAATTGGTTATACATTGTTAGATCTAGTTCCTAAGAGTCTTGTTGCTTAGAAATGAAATTTCATAAAGAATATCACATTATAAAGATAGATCTAGGTGAAGAATTTCCCTTTTTGCAAGTAGCTAAATCGTAGATCTAAAGTTTGCTCATAAGGTATTTTTTTTTTGTTCTTTAAAGTTTTAAATTCTGCAAGAAAGTGCACGTCATATTGGCTGCCCAAAAAGCAAGCCCAAGATCCCAAGGAAAGCTTGCTTTCGGTAATTAGTGTGGTGACCCAAAGCACTTTTAAAGTGTTTTTGGACACATTTGATTCTAATAGCTTGCTGGTTTTTAATAGGTTTAACAAAAAAGAGAAGGAGACTTTGCCTGTTTTCTGCCTCTTGGGCGAACCGGAGCTTCCCGGAGGCTTCCCCCACTGCCGTGCTTCCTTATTAGGCTTGTTGTAAGCTTATTGTAAGCCTTTGGATCCTGGATAACAAGGGCCAAAGTGCAAATTAGTTCGCTGATATTGTAACCCTTAATAATAAAAAATAATCACTTCGAGTAGGCTCTTTCGAGCCCACTCCCCATCCCCCCTGGGGGGATCTACGTTTGTTTCACTTTTTTGCATTTTCTCCCGTTTTTGCTCTAGTTTAGTCTTGTCATGCAGGATTGTATACTTTGATCATATTTGTCATTATTCCAAATTTTGAAATCAAAGTAATACTAATACTTACCCCACGAATTCTCGATCGAACCGAAAGGTGAAAGAGGATCATGGTAGGATTAATTAGAAAACCTATTGTGTGTGTTTTTGCTTCTATTTTCATTGTTATTTTTCACAAGCAAGCAGTAAAATTAACCCCTCCTTGATTTCTCGATTGAGGTCCACTTGGACCGAAAGAGATTCTTGGAGGGTCTTTTTTTTAACAAGAACACGCTCTTAAAATTTACTAAAATTGACAAGACTCCGGTGTGTATGCTCTGCACCTAGCTGCGGTTCGTCCGATCAGTCAAGCTGCATCAAAAGCAACGCGAGTGACTAGAATAATTAGGATTCACTTTCCCAATTAACCACCTTAGGCGAAAACCCAACGCCTCGATTAAACCGTAAATGGTGGCAAAATACCCAAAGAAAGTAGGAACTACTGGACAGTGACCTTGAGGTGCCGATCTCTGTTACATCCTAGCGGGTGTATTATGAACACAGTCTTAGAGACTCCATCCAGCCTACATATTCCTTGCGGGTAGCCGGAGCGGTTGTTACTTCTGTTGAAGAAGAAGAAGAAGAAAAGGTTGAAATTAATAAAACTTTCGTTGAAGAGCAATCATGTGGTCATATTGTAGTTGAAGACCAAGTTTGTGAGGATAGAAATGAACATGGTGATGTTTTTCCTTGTCAAATGAATGATGATGATCATTTATCCTCAGTTGAATGTAATGAACAATCTCAAGAAGAACAACCACATGACGATGATATACTAGTGAGAGAGCTTGACCTAGAACCTTCTTTGTCACATCTGTCGAACTGGAATCTGTGTCCAAATAATCATCAAGAGCCTCCAAAAAATGATTCTTGTAATGCTGCTGCTATTCCCTGTCATACTTTTGATCAAGGTGATTTGGTAGAGGAGATTAGTCATAGTGATTCTAGTTCTTGGGAGGTTAGTTTAAATCTTGCAAGATTGGTGTTAACATCTTTAGGTGATACAAATCAAGTCTTAATTTGTCAATCCACCCTCCCATCCCAGCTCTTGATGTCCTTCTCTTTGGTATCATGCAGTACAGATTCTAGAAAGTGCCAACTAGTCAATGGTAAATCATTTTATCTCCTTTCATCCTTGATGCATAATGTTTTCAACTTTTCTAATTTCTTTGATTGGGTGAATGAAAAGCTCTATAAAGACGAATTCCATATTTTCTCATTTTATAAACAACAAATGGGGTTAATCTCAATTTCTGGTTTAATGATTTCTAATTTGTCCCTATTTTGCTTCACCATTGGTCATGATGTGAGTATGATTGAGTGTGCTAACCAGAAAGAGGAGGGAAGAAATGATGGCCTAGGGGGGATGAATCATGTATCGTATTCTTTTATTTCATCAAATTTAAACTTGCATAAATTTTATTATCCTATCGATCTATGGGTAGAAGAAGTTTGCAACAATCAATCTCATCCCTGGCATGATTTCATTTCTCTTCATCCATGACTTTCTTTAATTTTCAAACAAGTTATAATGGCTTCAATTTTCATTCACATTGCTCACAAGCCATCTTTGATTTGTTGTATCTTTAACTGTAAAGAAAGCTCAATAGGTTTGTTCAGCAAGTGGTTGCATTGGATTTATGATTTTACCTAACACTTGTCTAAATTTGTTAGAGTAGAGTAGGTAGGACCTGAATAAGCCTTTCCTGGCAGTAGTATAAATTTTGCTTTGTTGTCAGAAGCTAACCTTTGAAGCTCTTAGTATAGTGTATATTTTTGTTGTCCTGCAAAAAAAAAAAAAATCAAACTTTTACTGAAAGTTATGGTTATAGATTAGATGTATTTTCTGCTTTTCAGTTTCATGCATCTTTATTTTCAGTATTTTATATATTATCCACATATTGTTCTGACGACCGGTCTGCAAGTTTGGTATAGCTCTGAACATGTTGCAGGTAGTCAGGTACATTCTTAGTAGTGGTTACAGAGCTGGATGGATTGATCGAGGATGCGAGGAGTGCGAGGACCAAAGTTTCTGAGGTTCTCAAGCGCTCTTTTCAGCAGAGCACTTGTCCCAGCTAGAGCCAGATGTTATCACATATATAGTAGCCAGGCTACCATATTCTATTTTTCAGACACAGTACTTTTTTCAGCCAGATCTCTTACATATGAGACGCTGAGATGAGCAGTTTTGATGGATCATTATTATCTTAGTGGACTATTGTACTCTCCCATGTCAGGACTGAGTCTCAGGACACTCAGATTTGAGGACCGATGTAGCCATTTATTTTATTTCAGAGCAGTCATGGATGCCCAGTGTTATATTAGTTCTTTCTCATTGGACAGATGATGTCTCAGATGGATTTTATTGCATGGTTATGACTCAACATTTTATATTGTGTTATGGTTATTATTGCTCTTATATTGATTCTTGTGACATGTATTAACTTGTGGTATCATGATCTGGCGGTCATAATTATATGGACTTGGTTGTATCTTGTACTATGTATTGATGTCCTTAGACTTGGAAGTTCTTGATCTATAGTCATAGGTTTTACCCTCCTTAGGGAGAATAGAGGTAGTCATTCCCACCATTGTTTTGGCTTGCTAGTGTTGGCTCCATCATCCACTCTCTTCACCCATCCATTACCTTCCATTTTAGTTTTCAACCCGACTGACTTCTTGACTTATGGCATGGAGGACCTTTTTCCCCACTAGAACTTTTTTTGGACAAGCCTCCCTGTTTATACTGTGTCTCGGCTCTGAGTTGGTGACAAAACTTGCCTTTGGTGAGTTGGATTGTATGCCTAAATCATTCTGGTCGGTTGTCCCGATGTTTGGCATTGTGCAGAACTTCCCCTAGTCACTTGAGATGTTGTTGGCTAAAACTGAAAGCTCATGTACTACCTATATTGAAAATATTGAATATACGCCCGTGGAAAATAAAAATTGTAAAACTGTGTTTCTTAACATATGTAAAAAGGGCAAGAGCAATGAAATGCTAAAATACTCCTTGAAGAGTATAAGAAAAGGTCCAAAAAGCAATGATAAAAAATACGCTGACCTTATAAAATCTGTCTGTCCCGGATGAAAGCTGCGATTAGCTGTGCTTTTAAGCACTGGTAAAATCCCAAAAGGGTCATATAGGCCAAAAAGGCCATGGAATAAAATGTGATCCTAATGAACTTGGATCAAGCTTGATGTAGACATGATGCCTAAGTTGAATAAGCACTCTCTAAACAACTCATCCATCTGTGAGGCACTGCCATTCCTTGTGTTGTTGTTTGTCCGACATTGGTTATAGTGAATTTTCCTTTTCCTTATCCAAAGTGTCATGATGTTGAGTAGGAAGTCATCCTTTGCCTTAGCCTTGTCATTTTTACCTTTCACCCTTCACTAGCAAAATGACTACAGCTATGAAGTGAGTATATTCTTGAAAGTCTAAGTCTGAGTAATAATAAATAAAGCCTTATATATGTATTTGTTAATGTACCGCCAGTGAAATGATTGCTACTTGTTGTGATTGTTGCTTGAATGAGTTGTAGAGCATGTCTTAGCCTTTTAACACTTGCAGCAGATGGATGATAGTCTGAGTTATTATTGGTGTCTGATCATTTACAGAGGGTTATATTGTTTATTGGATATGGTTGATGATCAGATAGAGACCTATGAGGGGTATGAGTATACACCTTAGATGGATTTGGACTCTCTGAGTCTAATGAGACAGTTTATTTCTAGTTCCGGGCACTTGCAGATATGATCAGGCTCATTCTTCCTTTCTGATGCAATTTTTCTTCACAGGTTGATATGTCTGAGTAGGGAGATGTTTTAGTTGGATCTCCTAGGGCGTTGTATGGAACATAGGGGTGTAACCACTTGTTTGTACCATAGTACCCCCATCCCAGAGAGCTTGGTGGACTCAGTTTGGCGATGCATGCACCCGAGGAGGCTGTTTTGGTAGGTTCACGTTTCCTAAGGCAGATTAAAAAATGATTAAATGGCTATTGAAGAAATCGATTTGGGCTACTGAGGCAAGGAAATGATATGGGATGAGTCATGATGATGAGAGTGATGTCCTCCACACCTTCTCCAGCAGTTGCAGCTCCTGATTGGGCCCACACCTATTTTTTGGGCATTTTTTATTATTTTCAGGAGCTCTTTTTGGAGGCTCACGATTTCCTCAACAAAAGTCAAATAATTAAATTGTTATATCATTTATTGTGCCATGGGGACACCCAAAGGGAGTTAGTCAAACACTCCTTGGACCCACCATGTGTTTTCATTTATTTCTTGTTGAGTGGGTTACCTTTTTTGGGTGGGTTAGTCCACTCTGATAAATTATGGTTATATTGATCCATGTATTGTATGTTGAGCTCATCTCAACCATTGATTAGAACATTTCATCTTTTAATCTTAGCCACTCGTTTTGAAAGTGGTTAGAATTTGGTTATGATTGAGGTTCTCTCATTTCTATTTAAAGGAGAGAGCTTCTCATTTGTAAGGGGTATTTGTCTCTTGGATCTGAATAATAGAAAGACTTTTTTCCGTGGAAATTTTTCTGGATTTGCTTTGCATTTGATGTGCTCAAATGGTGATTAGCTTGTCTTTAGCTTACTAGCATTGTGGAAGTTCTCGTGAGATCTATTTTTTTCGTGGCTATCATTGTTTTCTCTACAGGAGGGCGTTTTGGCTGGAGTGTTTTTATAGGGGGATCTCAACTCGCTTGGTTCTCTTCGTCTTGGATCAGGGGGTTTTCATTAGTTTCATTGTGATCTATGATTACTTCATTTTACTGTCTTGTAGCATTCAGTTTCTTTATTTTGTATGTGCAAATCTGATATGGTTGACGTTTGCTCATGCAGGGTAGGGGGCGCTTTGATGGCTTGGAGCTTGCATATGCCATAGAAATCACGGGGATCTTCCAGGATTGATCGAGATAGCCAGGATCGTCACTGTTACAGACTTCTACAAGCTTATCTAGGTAAGATCCACAGGTAGTTTATTCTTTTTTGATCTTATTCCCTTGTACCTTGCTGAAATTTAACTATTTTTCTGAAAACTCCTAAACCATAAAAACCTAAAAAATCAAATAATCAGGGAACCGTCCGATTTTTTGCCAAACCATTTTTGGGTTTCATAGATCGGGCCTCCCCCTAACTAAATCAACTAGAACACTGGTCAAATTCCTCATGGATTGACCTAGATCTGATTTTTTAGCAGAAAACTGCACAACCCCCCACTGAAAAAATTGACCTGCTAGGGTTTTGAGTTTTTCTGATTTCTGACTTCACAGACGGATAGATCGGGTCTTGGGCAGTCCAAATCAACCCCAATGTTGTCAAGAGGCTCAACAGTTTGACCGGGATCTGAAAAATAGACTCAAACTGCACTAGCGCCCTCAGTGAAAATTGACCTTTTTTGGAAGTAGGTTTTTTTGAAGTCTGACATGATAGGCTGATAGATCGGGTCCCAAGCATCCCAGAACACCCTCAACGCTGTGCTAATTCATCCTGGTTTGCCCTAGATCTAAAAAACCAGTTTTCAACCTCCTAGCCCCATCATCAGATTTTGACTTTTCTAGATCTAATTTTCCTGCTGTTTTTCTGATTTGGGCTTGTAGATCAGGTCTCCCTGATCTCTTCTCATCCTCAACGCTGAGCCATCAGCCTTTCGGTCCCTCCTAAAGCTTCAGATTTGTCTTCCTAGGCCCTAGCGCTAGCTATCTACTGAGTTTGGTTTCCTGTACCTTGGCTTTTTCTGGACCAATTGCTTTCTGGTTTTGTAGATCAAGGTGTTTTCCAAGTGGGTTTCTTGAAACGTTGTCTTACTGTTGACTCCATTGCCCAATGCATACAAAGCACTGACCTCGAAGCTAGCACTGCCCTTAGGGTCTTAGCCTTTACCATCTACCAACATTCACTGATAGCTTAAACACCTTTTACTGAGTCTGATTTCTAGGTACTGGATAGTCCCAACTCTATTCGTGCTCACCCTGTCATAGTTACGTTTCCCAAGACAGTTGCTAATACCTAAACCCTAGAGCTAGGGTTCCCATTCACCTTGCACCTTAAGTACCCTGAAGTCCCATCTGATCTTCTTCTGGTGTCTAGGTTCGATCTCTCCTGTCGGGAGCAGATCCGGGTCTCCCCCATTGTTGTCCTGGACTAGGATAACCTAAAGTGAAGGCTGCCTTGATTGGCGTGACAACCAGCCATTTGGGAGTCTAGGCAGTCGTGGTTCCACCCCTTAGTTGCTTGCCCCTCTACCATCTATTCTGGATCCACCTTAAGCAGGCAACTACAAGGCAGGTGATAACAACTATCACTTAAATTATTTTTCACTTGAACTTTATAAAAGTACCTCCATTAAGTCAAATTAAAATTATATCACATAATGCACTTTTCCTAAGTATAAACTTTGGATAAAGGCAATGATCAATCTGGCTTCTTGTTTTATGTCTTCTATCAAGCAAGGACACGTGCAAATGATAGAAGACCTTCCTTGTTGCCATTTTTTAACACCCTCTGCATTTGATGCATCTCAAATCTCTAAATCTGAGTCATTTCAAGTCTTTGAATCAATCTTTGGAAGAATGACCTCTACATTCTGCTCAATCATTGAAGGATATTATTGTGAACTAGAAGATCTCACATCTTGATCAAATATCACATTTATGTTCACCATTGTTTCCCACTATTTTGGAATCTCGATCTTGTAAGTTGTAGAAGTATAATTGTATTCATTGGCATAAGATGTTATCACAACATCTTGGATCGACGTCGAGATTGACTATGTGTCATCTTGACATGCATGCACATCCTAAAGGTCACCCTCTCTCACCCCTTAAGTCGCGGTCTTCGAAATTGCTAGACTACAACCATTGATGGTGCATTGCTATCCCTAAACAAATTACTCTCCAGTGTATATCTTTCTTGCAAGAAACTGGAAGGAGGTTTTTTCTCAACCGCAGATTAAATATAATATATCTATCTGAAGAACATCACCTGAAGCCATCTGAAATAATGGATCCAATTCTTCTCACTGGGTGAGTGGCATCATCACTGAGCTCCACAAGCATATCTCCTTCTTGCTCTTGAATCCTACTGAGTAGGTACTTGTCATATGTCATGTTCCTCAAAGCTCCATTGTCCACATACCAACCAACAGTAGACACAATGTTAGAAGATAAACAAGAAGCCGTTGAAAAGGAAATCTCAAACTAAGAGGTCATCTCCTCTATTGTTGCAATAGTCCCAGTTGTAACTTGGTTCATGCCTTTGCCCTTCTTCATCAAGGGACACTATCCTACATAATGTCCCATCTCACACATTAGGAGCACATGATTTTACTCAAGTCTTTTCCTGCGTTTGTCCTGTCCTTTGTGAGTCCTTTCTTGTTTCTGTTCTGCCTTCTCGATGATACCAATAACATCCACGTCCGCTTGTTGTTCCCAAAAAGTCTTCGATTTGATTTTCTCTTACACAAAATAAACCCAAACTTTCGGGAAATCTGGTGTGTTCTCCTAAGCACAAATATTATGTATAAAAGGTTCTTAGGAAGGAGCAAGTCCTTAAAGGGCAATGGATACTAGCTTATAATCCTCAACCTTAGTTCCAATGGTGGCCAACTGATCCTTCAATTCCCTGATCTTGGTCAGAAAGCTCACCATAGTATTTGTCTTGCTCATACAAACTGTTGAGTATTGGCTTTGTAAGAGCTTATGTTGAGAAGCGTAAGAATTCTGAAATTGCTTAACCAAAGCATCAAACATCTTCTTACCAGTATTCTTATCAACAATGTCTGAGATGAAATGATCCTTCACAGAATCAAGAGTGATTCTCTTCACTTTGGTTTCCTTCTTTCAATCAATGACCAACTGTGCTGGATCAGTAGGATTTGGAATCCTTTTCAACATGCTCCCAAAGATCGGCCTCTTCCATAAGAATCTTAAGCCTGAGCTTCCATGGAACTAAGTTAGAAGCTCCCTCCAACTTGTCACATTCTCTGGGACTGAGAGTCAACTTACACATCTTGTACAAATCTCAAGTGCACAAAATTGGTAGTAAATAAAGTGGACAAAACCCTTTCTAGGGTACAAATGTTTCTCCCAAGCAATCTAGGGTTTTGCACCCACCAACGTCAACTAGGTCAAGTAACTGTCCTCGGTAAACAACAGCTGAAATACAAACTTCCTCTTACTCGAGTGATCTCAGACAAAACAAGCTTTGATACTATGTGGAAATTTTGTGCACTTGGGCAGTTAATGCAGAATTGAAATTGCACCTTCCTAGAAGGTGTCTTGGATCTTAGCTCTAGAATATTCATCCTTTAGGACTGCTTTAAATTCAAGTGTAAAACAACAGAGGAAAGATCACAATAATTCGCTTCTAACAACCCCAAACTTCATGACAATTCAAGGAGAAAAGATACCAAACCAAATCATAAATTTTTAGCCTTTCTAGGTCAACTTATCAACCAACAACCAGATCAAAAAATATACTTCAACAATAGTAAATGCAGCAGTATTCTTCCTTTAGATGTTAAATCACTTAACAACTTGCTCTTTTACTTATGTCAAATTAGCAAGACATAACTTACTGCAAATAACAAAGCATAAAGAACATATAGTTGGAAATTTAAATCTTCGAATGACACAATTCTCTGAACAGGAAACCAAGCTGCCACATGCCAACTAGGGCTTGAAACCCTTCTCCATGATGCAAAACGCTCCACAACCCCTGAAGGGCATTGTCCAAGTATGTGGCCTCAATGAAGGGCGTCCACCAAACTACCAGATGATCTCTAATGCCTAAGGGAAGAACACCAAGCCAGCACCATCCTGAGGTCAAGCACCCACCAAACTACCAGAAGATCTCCAATGCCTAAGGGAAGAACACCAAGCCAGCCCCATCCTGATGTCAAGAATCCACTGAGCAAGCTATCTCAACCGTGCATATCCATCAAGGACCATCTCTCATGCTACAATCCATCTTGGACCATCCAGGGACTAGTCATACACCATGTGCCCAAAATCTCATGAAGCACTCCTAAACATGGTGTAAACACTTTTGGAGTAACTTGAAAATCTAACACAAAATGGTTGCGGAAGTTTTCTTTTCTTATAGGAAAAGGCTCGAACATATTTACAGAGTGTTTATCAAAGGTTTCATTATTCATACCAATTCTCTTGCTGAAAATCAAATGAGAGAGGGGGGGCGCAAGCTTCATAGCATACATGCAAACCTTGGAACATTTTGATAAAAAAGGAAGATTGTCTTGCCACTTACATTTCTTGCTATCTTTCTTTATCTTTTAGCTGAGTAAGAAGATATGTTTGCTAATGTCTAGCTGTTATTATCATTTCAAGGCATATCTCCATGCAGTGTAGCCTGTAGGGTAGTAATTGATCCTAGATTTTGACCTTGTTCTCTTGAGGTTTAAAAGCAACGTCTTACATCTATGTAGTTGCTCTTGGAAGCTTGTTTGGTAGATCCTTGTCATATGCACCAAAGTGAGTGCCATTTGGTCCAGACTGAAAATTAATTGGGAGTGACTCTAACATTGAAGCATATTAAAATTGAGTTCTTCCCTTGTCTTTTTGTTGGAACAGAAAGAGAGTGTCTATATTCTAGTATGGCTTGGAATTGATTTTTTTTTCTTGCCATGGAGAAATCGTAATTTCTATTCAAAAGAAAGAATGGAATTACATTCTTTAAGTACCCTTGGCACCTGTACATAAGGAGATGAAGGATAAGGTCTCTCATCTTTTTCTTTGAGTATATTTTGTTGAAAATAAATCCATAGCTAAAAACAAAATGGATTTTCATTCTACAGTGCTCAAATTCATACTTTCAAGTATCAACGTCTACAAAAATATAGTCATATGAAAGTCCAACAAAATAACATTGTGATAAAACCACAAAGGGCCAAATTTTTATAGTCTTTGGAAATAGATATTCCACTAAAAGACAAATGTTCTTGACCGTGTCAAGAGAGCTTTGTTTGATTCCTCTAGTAAAGAAAATTCAGTGTCCATCTGTTGTACTTCCTTTGGTAGAGCATTTGTAAGCATGTTATGTTCCCGAAAAACATGTGTTTAAGAGATAGAGTCAAACATGGATGCAAACCCCTTTAATTGCCTTGCCAATTCCTCCAATAAAACACAATGAATATGTATTTCAACCTTCATCCATTTTATAATTGAAGAAGAATCCTCAAATATCTGCAGTCTCATCGTTCCTTTATCCTCTGCAATTTAAAATAATATCTGAAGAGTCTTCAATCCTGCAAAATTGTTTGTTCCACTACTTAGGCCAGCCTTGTACTTGATGAAATGATCCTTTGAGATATACATAATTCTGCATGCGCTGCACTATAGTGGTTACCCTAGGGAAAATACTTTCCAATGTATAACTCACCTATTTACCTATGATGTTTGAGTTTTGGAGTCAAACATCCAAAGAAAAGTCCAAAGACCTAATTTTATATCTAGAAGGTAGAAATTGTTTTACATCCAAAGTAAAGTCCAAAGACCTAATTTTATATTTGGAAGGTAGAAATTGTTTGCCTTTGAAAACCCGAGCATTTCTAGACAACCATGTACCACAGTACCACATATGGTTAAACATGGAATTGCTCTATATTCTATTAGATCCTTTCTTTGAAAACCAGGCTTGAAGACATTCTTCCTATGTGAGTCCCCTCTAGACATTTTCTATTCCAGTTAATTTCTCAGTATCTTTCCACAAGTATTGAGCATATGAGGTGTGCCTGAATCAATGATTAATAGATTTTGATTCGTTCATACATAACATATAGATACCAGGGCCTTGACTTCCTCTTTTCTATAAAATATCCCAAGTTAGGACCTTGTTCTTGAATTCTAGCTAGAGAAAATAATAAATAATCCTTATTTAATGTTTATTTCGGATTCTTCTGAGCCGACTTTACAATAGGGGTTACACTCATTCTTTTAGGGTTCTTTACGTGATTAAATACAATATGAATATTTGCCAAAGGAAGTACAAGAATAATACAATAAGAATATCTTCCGAAGTTACATTCTTCAACTCCCTGCTGATATTCTTCTCACACGATCATCATCCTTGCTGCTGCAACTCTGTACTCTGACCATTGACTTCTGACATCGCTTGAATCTATACATCACTAGAAGTCCTCCACGAGCAAGCCATCATCTCAAACATGCATCAGTCGCGATCATACATCCGGGGGCATCACAGTAGCAACCCATCAGCAAGCCTGTTGCACACATTACGTCGTTACGGGACTTCATCTCATCACACACCTCCACATGATACACAGTTCAATTGGATACACATACTCGGTTGGATACCCATACTCGATTGGATACACTTACTCAGTTGCATACGCATACTTGACTGGATACACATACTCGACCAGATACGCATACAAAAGTATGGTCACTCTCTCCAGTCATCACAAATATGGTCACTCTTTCTAGTCATCTCAACTATGACCACTCTCTCCAACCCTCACAAGTATGGTCGCGCTCTCCCTCACAAGTATGGTCACGCTCTCCAGTCATCGTAAGTATGGTCACTCTCTCCAACCCTTGCAAGTATGGTCACTCTCTCTAATCATCGCAAGCTGGTCATGCTCTCTAGTTCTCTTGATACGTAGCTCAACTGGATATGCATACAACAGTATGGTCACTCTCTCCAGTAATCACGAGTATGGTCACTCTCTCCAACCATCATGAGCTAGTCACTCTCCAGTGCACACACGCATACTAGCTCTAATTGGATACATAGCTCGATTGGATACGGATACTCGTTTGGATACACATACAATAGTATGGTCGCTCTCTCTAGCCATCACGAGTATGGTCACTCTCCAATCATCATGAGCTGGTCACTCTCTCCAATTATCATAGAGACTAGTAATACATGCTCGTGAAAGATCACCTATTGCTATCTCATCATCAGCTACATCCTCATAATTGTATATCGGATTCATCCCTCTCTCTTATGAGGGACATCTCTCTGCATCACTCCAAGCTTGTCCCTAAAGTACTCAAACTTCACGCTTGACAAACGCTTGGTCAACACATTGGCTATTTGCTCGTCTGTCACAACAAACTGGAGCCTCATTGCGCCCTTCTATACCATATCTTTGATATAATGGTACCTGATTTCGATATGCTTGGACTTGCCATGTGTTGCCACCTAATTCACACTTCTGGTCACGTAGGAAAAATATTCAAGCCACTGGGTGCGACCTTGGGGGCAAGCTCGAGCCAAGTGCTGTCACCTGATACTCAACTTCTCCGTCTAGGTTAGCTCCTAGCAAAGCTAAGGGGGGTGGTCCCTAGTAAAAGAAAATCTATGTGGTTTTTAATCTATGAAAGAAAGATTAATTCTAGGAGTTAAACGTGAAATGGATTAAAACTTTAACAATGAGCTACTGCAAAATGAATTATAATAACAACAACATTGATAATTCAGACACCATTCATGACTATATACGAAAATTGATTTAACCATAAAAATGTGGAAGACTAGTGCCAGTGAATATGGAGTGCTTGTGTATAAGGGTTGCTGCTGCTATAGTTCCAATGAAAGTATTGCAATGTCTTGTTGGTAAGTTTTAAGATTTATTAGATGGATTGATTAAGGAGTGGGTTAATTTTGGGTTTGGCCCAATAAGACAAGCTCTCTTGAAATGAGCACTAAAGCGGCTTTACCAAGTGTCCAACGGGGCAAGGCATAACCTGCTTGGAGTAGCCTGCTGACTCTGTGGTGTCACCCTTTGCGACCTCCTGATTTCTCAAGAAGCAGGCTTATGTGGATTTTCCTATTATTCTAGTCACTCATATCCTTTGTTGGTACAACCAGCTGATCAGACAAGCTGCAATGGTTTAGAGCATACGGGAAAGGAGCCTTCGTTGATTTTTATTACAAGCCAATGTGATGTTTATTAAATAACTACTCACGGCTACGAGTCTCTTTCCCCCTTTTGGGATACTCGGGAGAGCACAACTGGGTTAATTTTGAAAGCTTTAAGAAATGACAAAAATGAAACAACCAAAAGAGACCTGTTTTTTAATTAGTCCTACCACGATTCTCTTTCCCCCTTTCGGGGTACTCGGGAGAGCGTGGGGTTAGTAATTCCTTTACTTCCGATATGAAAGCAAACTAAACTATAAAAAATTAACTAAACTAATTAAGCACACCACACCGATCCTCGGATGGGGATTATAGAAAGGATTAACATAGCCTTCCTGATCTCTTTTATTATAGTTATTACAATTGCTTTAAAAAAAAAACTCCTTTTTTGGGACACCCGTGATCTTTAAAGTTCAGATCAACGGATTTACAAGTTTATTTCAGGGAAAATGAAGGGAAAGAAAGGGGAAGATAGGGAGTCTTCTCGCTTTCTTGAATCTTCGAATTTTGGGCAGCAATTCACTCTACCTGTGCACCAACTGCCAAAAAACAACCAACAACAAATGTGAGAAGATGGTCCCAAACACTTTAAGAAGAGTGTTTGGGAAAAGCTAAAAAAACTTAGCAAATTTTTTTGAAATTAGCAAATCGTGCTCTAAATTAGCCAAATAAAACTTTTAAAAACCCTTAAGCAATCTACTTTTAGTAGCTTTAGATCTACTTGAAGAACTTAGTTAAAAAGCAGATTAACCTTTACTAGATCTAAACTTGAAATCTAAAATTTAAACTCTTCAGATCTAGTAAGCTATTTAGATTTACGTGTAATGAAACTTTGAAATGTAGACCTAAATCTATCAGAAGACAAGTAACAAAAAAACAAGAATTGTGAAACTAAAGAGTTAGAACCACTGTTTTGATAAAGAACAACAAGCATAAAGAGACGTTTCTTAATGGTGTTCAGGGAATTCCGCTTCTTCCTTTTTACTTGACGAATTGTAGAGATAACATGTTCATCCGCTGCTCCAGCTTATGCAACCTGAACTACCCTTCACAAAAACTTGAAAATGGGGATCAAATGCTAGTGTTAACAATAAGAGATACTTAGAGCATATTTCAAACAAGAAAATCACTTACTTTTTAGCATTCTTTGATCACTAACTATAGGAAAGTAAACATACAAGTCTTACCTCCTATTCCAATGCAATGCAATTACCTAGTAGGCTAGTACTCCCAAACCAAAGACAAGCTCAATAAAATCCAGATATTACCTCATGAGAGCACAAGCATCATGTATCCAAACCACCATAGAAACACCAGAGTATCCTCCAATGCCTTTTGTTAAATATCAAACTCAGAATGATTACAAAGAATAGCAGCAGAGGTTCCACCTTCTGTCCTTTACAATGACAAACTGCCTTGTTTATATAGAAAATGTCAGGCAGGGGGGTTGCATCTCCACTTGGAGATAGAAGTTGAGCTGGGGAGTTGATTGTGGATCTGGATTGGAGTGAATCCAAGTAGAGGGCGCCACATCTCCAAGAGAGATGCGCCCCTCACCAAACATGCGATCATAACAAAACGTGAGGTGACACCACATCAAAATGCCAATCAAAGAAGACCCTGTGAGATTTCGTGGATCCGAGCTTGAGTTGATTGCTATGATTAGGGATTGCTTTGGTTATGGTCTCAATGTGGAAGCACCACCTCTCATAAGAGAGAGGTGTCCACACTCCAAGATTCAACAAACCACACATACGACGCCACCTTCACCAAGTCACAAGTCTTCATGGAGATGGCGCACCTCACCTTGATGATGCATTCGCTACACTCCAAAACATAATAAAAATGACGGCTTTAAGTTTGGATGGGGTCGCCTTTCATGGGGGACAAATTTTCCATGTCACCCTAGCATATTAAACATGTCCTTTTGACTTTTTTCAACCTTTCCTTTATGCCTATTTGTCTCACCTTTAGCAATTAAATTGACGTTTTGATGCACCATTAGCGAAAAATGGCTTTAAGTGACTTTGATCACTCAGAGCGTATGAAAAGTGGGTCTTGGGGTAAAGAGTATGCTCTGAGTGTGAAAACGAGCATCCCCACGCCAAATTCTGCCTTTGGCTCAAGTTTTTATGCCCTTTACAAATTTTTTAATTAAACCATTAAAAAATGGCCTAAAAGAGTGGGAATTTTTTTCTTCTTCTCGGAATTAAAAAAAATCTTAGGGGGATCTAGCACATGTCCATACGACTCAATATTGAGGCCTAGCATGCTCATATACATTGACACTTAGACTCTAATAACGTCCTAAGGCCTAACTACCCCAACTTTGGAGGTATGAGTGAAAAACTCGAAAATTATTAGTTGTTTGTTCAACAACCAATAATTAACAAGAAAAAAAACACTTTGGGCTAGTCAGATTGATGTATAAGTCCTAGGAAGCTGAGTCTTTTACATACAACTCTCATGTTAGCACATTTATTACAATTTCCCTAAGGGGGTATGAACGTGTGGTACAAAAAATAAAAGTGCCAAGAAGGCCTGATGGAATTCTGAGCTCTGAGTTTGAACAAGCATTTGTTCGCCTTTGGTGGCTTATTGGAAAGTCCAACTGGATGCAACCTAGTTGGTAACATCATGAAACATTGGGTTCTTAGAGAACTTCACACAACTCTGGTTGTCATAGAAAATACGAGTCGCCTCTAACTTGAGATCAAACATCCATTTGGATGACACTACTGACTTCCTTTCTGGTCTTGGAACCACATCCCAGACATCTTCCTTCATGGCCAACTGGTACTGTTCGATCATAGCTTCCTTCCATACTTTCTTCTCGGCTGCTTCTTCATAACTGGAAGGTTCTGCATCAATGATATCACATAGTAAATCCACATAGCTGGAATATGGTCGAGGTCTCTTACTTTCTCTAGAAGTCCCATCTAGTGCACCATATTTCTCTGCGTATTGAATAGACTCTAGTGCCCAAGCTAGTCTTCTCATGTGTATTCACCTCTCGGGGTGGATCTATAGGCCATATCATGGTCTTTTGGAGCATGGTCTTCTGGAACCCTCATTCTAGGAGCTTCATGCTCCTCATGAACTTCTTTGGAACGAATCTGCCTTGATTTGCTGAAGGTTGCATCCTCATCAAAGATGACATCTCTACTCTTCTCAATTTGCTTATAGCTTGGAATATAGATTCTGAATGCCTTCGATGTTTCACTGTATACAACAAATATACCCTTCTTGCCTTACGGATCCAACTTTGTTCTTTTGTCCTTGGGAACATGTACATATACTGGACAACCAAATATCCTCAGGTGGCTGACTTTTGGTTTCTCTTCTGTAAACATTTCTTCTGATGTCTTGTTCCTAAGTACTCCGTGAGATATTCTATTTTGCACATATATTGTTGTTCTAGTTGCTTCGGCCCATAAGTGCATCGGTAGATCCTATCATAAATCGTCGCCTTCACTTCATCCATTATTGTTCGATTCTTTCTTTTTGCTATGCCATTCTGTTGAGGATTATCGGGAGTGCTCATCTCCCTCTTAATCTCTACTTATGTACACAAACTTTTGAAGTCTTCTGATATGTATTCCCCACCATTATTTGATCTCAAAATATTTATCTTCTTTTTGGTGTGGTTTTCCACAAGGGCTTTGAATTCTTTGATTTTGCTAAACACTTAATCTTTAGTTTTTAAAAGTAAATCCAAGTTTTACGAGAGTAGTCATCAATAAAAGAAACGTAATATGCATACCCGCTTAGTGAGTTTGATGACATTGGTCCACATACGTCTGAGTGTATAATGTCCAATATTCCCTCTGCCTTGCTGTCACTGCTTGGAATTGGACTCATCACATTCTTTCCATTAGCGCATTCCTTGCATACTCCATTGTGGTTTGTCTGGATCTCTAGTAGGCCTGTCACCATCTTGCTTATAACTAGCAAAGCTTTGTAGTGGATATGAGCAAATCTTCTTTGCCAAAATTCACACGGGTCACTGTGTTATGTATCATGGCTTGTTCTACTTGACCCTTCAATTTGTACAAACCTTCATCTTGCTCTCCAATCACAGCTGCATCATCAATAGTCTTTCCTCTTGGCCACATAAGAACTTGGCCATCAACACAAGCAATTTTGAATCCTTTTTCTTCTCTGCTGATATGGAAAGGAGATTCTTCTTTAATCCTGGTACATACAAGACATCTCTCATCTTCATGGGTTTGTTGAAGTCTAGTTTGTAAGAAGCTTCTCCTACCCCTTTTATGGGATATTGATAATCATCTCCAAGTTTCACCTTATGAGGTGAATCCTTATTTGTCAAGTTAGAGAGGGAATCTCTAACACCTGTCATGTGCTTAGAAGCACCACTATCAACAAGCCAAATATCACTCCCATGAGTGAAAGTTCTTGTAAGAGTGGAATTCAAAACATATTCTTCTTCACTTAAACAATCTTCTCTTGCTTTCTTCTGAGTATGTTCATCATCTTTGGCGGCATGAGCATGATACCTCTTCTTCTTTCCTTTCTTGTCTTGATCTTTTGCATTGGGAGAATTCCTTGGAATGGGTCCCATCTTTTGGCAAGAGTAGCATTTAACTGATGAATAATCTTTCTGGGACATGTGAGCCTTATGAAACTTCTTGGGTTTCTTGTGAGAATGATCTTCCTTCTTGATCTTCTCTTTCTTCGTATGTATTGTTAGAGCTTGATCATCTTCACCCATCTTTTCTTTTCTTGCTACCAATCTGGCCTCTTCTTGAGTGCATTCTTCCCATAATCTGCTGAACTTGGTAAGCTTTCTTCTGGAGCATATTCCTTGAATAAATGATGCCCATGACCTAGGGAGACCATTCAAGGTAGTCATCACTATTTCGGTTTCTTCAACAGTATCTTCAATGGCGTCTAGTTGTTCCATGATTTGAGAGACCCTTGTGAAGTAAGATTGGATGGTCTTTGAATTTTGCATCTTCACATTCTTGAATTGAGTGCTCAAGGTCATCTTTTGATTGATGTTCTTTCCTTCATATAGCTTGTTTAGGGCATCAAACATTACCTTGGGTGTCTTCAAGGATGAAACATGAGGAATCAAGTGATCCTTGATGGAATCAACAATGATCCTCTTAGCCCTGACCATGTTCTCCTTGTATCTTGCTTTGACTTCTTCTCCCTCTGGCTCTGCAATCACTTCCTTGACATAATTTTCCAAGTCATTCTCTTCTAGAATGAGCAACACTCTATACTTCTATGCTCGAAAGTTATCAACCTCTTGAATCTTATCCTCATGCTTGGTGTTGTTTGACATCTTGACAATCTTAATATGAGAAACCTTAAATGGATATAAAGATTGTAGGACTTACCAATTGAGATGCTCACTCTAAGTGCTAGCTTCAATGTTCTTCTGAAATCAGTTGACCTAGGGGTTGACAGAGAAACCCAAATTTTTCAACTTATGAATCTTGCAATTCTGATCCAAGGAAAAGGCGTGCCTCCCCAAGGCGAGTTTAGCAAAGGTATTCTTCTTCTGAAACTGTGGACAGAACTGCCAAACAATTGATGCCCTAGATTTCTTGAGCAGTAGCGATGGGGTCAAAATTGAAAATCCTTGGATTTGGATTCTGCCTCCACAGGAAAGTGTGCCCTCCTAGGGTGAGTTGGCTTGACCTCTTTTTCAAGCTGATCCGTGGAGGGAAGTGCTCGAAACAAGAAGCCCTAGTTTTCAACTTCCGTCAAATTGTTGCACAATGATTTCTTTCAGGATGGCTCCGATACCATGTTAGAATTTGCACTCGAATAGTTGTTATTATTAGATCTTTAAACAAATCTACAATATCACAATAATAAGCAATAGGATCACTGAAAGAAAGACAAGCACAACATGAAAGAGACACAAAAATTTCTCCTCTAGGAAACCCTTAGAGGGAAGAAAATCCAACAACTTCTTCAGTATAGATTCGTCAGTAAGTACAATGTCAATCCACTACAATGAGGAGCTAAAGCTCTTCTTGGAAAGCATTCACATCTTCTGGCTCCTCATCATCTTCTTTTGTTGTTTCAATGGCGGCTATTTCATCATTCTCATAAACTGTTGCAGCGTCTATGCTGCTATCAGCTATCTCTTTCTCTGAGAGACAATCACTAACAACATTGCGTACTACTACATCGATAGGTTTACTATCATCAACAAACACAACTCGATCAACAATCTTTGCTGGGCTTACATGATCATTGGCTTCCTCATAAACAATGTCTTCTTGATTGTCTTCCACTTTATTGTGGAATTCATGGTGCTTTGGTGACTTGCAATGTCACCTTCTTCTACAATCGGTTACTCAGTAAACACTTATTTCAGTATATCCCATGCTCTTTTTGGAGTATCAGCTTCTGCAATGTAATGAAAAATGGAATAATCTATACTATCCTGTATGAGACTTAAGGAAAAAACTTGCCTTCTTTCTTTTTGGAACTCAGACAAAGCTTTAAATGAATCTGGATCAATGGGATCCTTTTGCATTGTGTTAAGAATTGTAATCTCAACGGTCCACTATGGTCAATCGTGCATTAATTAGTGACCTTACCTAGAATTAGTGACCCATAGTATTGGCCCATGGTTTTGTTGTTATGTAGTCCGATATATACATTTGATTAATAATGAGAAGGCATTCCATTACCCAGGGAATCAATATGCCTTTTGTGTGTTCCCTCATATTTTCTGCTTCATCTCTTTGTTTGTTAATCTTTAACATGGTATCAGAACGCATGGCCTGATCCATTCGTTATTGTCTTGGGTAAGCCTTTTCACAAAGTGGAAAGCACACACACGTGTAGATCCAATCTTATTGAAGGCTATGATCAATACATGAACACATTGAAGAGCAAGTATTGTTGACGTTGAGCCAAAAGATTGGACAACCTTCCAACATTATGTAGAAGATTGAAGATCCAAGAAGATTGAAGATCGAAGAAGATTGAATCTTAAAGATGATGGAGCTACCAGAAGCACTACCATAAGAGATTGAAGAGGTAAGAAATCTCTTAACACCAGTCGGACTATGGCAAACATTTGATGGAGATAATTATGATCTATGGGCTTTGGAAGTAAAAAGTTTGTCAAGGTCACAAGATTTGTGGCATTTCATAGTTGAAGAGGATCCCATTGATCCAGATTCATTTATGGCTTTGTTTGAGTTCCAGAAAGAAAGAAGGCAAGTTGTTGCCTTAAGTCTCATACAAGACAATATATATAATTCCATTTTTCATTACATTGCAGAAGCTGATACTCCAAAAAGAGCATGGGATATATCGAAAGAAGTGTTCAGTGAGGAACCGATTGTAGAAGAAGGTGACTTTGCAAGTCACGCAAAGCACCATGAATCCCACATTAAAGTGGAAAACAATCAAGAAGACATTGTTTATGAGGAAGCCAATGATCATGTAAGCCCAACAAAGATTGTTGATCCAGTTGTGTTTGCTGATGATAGTAAACCTATGAATGTAGTAGTACCCAGTGATGTGAGTGATTGTCTCTCAGAGAAAGAGATAGTTGATAGCAGCATAGAAGCTGCAATAGTTTATGAGAATGATGAAAATAACTGCCATTGAAACAACAAAAGAAGAAGATGAGTTGGAAGATGTGAATACTTTCCAAGAAGAGCTAAAATCTATTCATATCTTTTTTGACAAAATTTTTCAGTGCAGGTAAAGTAGACAACAAGAAAAAACATGTTGAAATAGAAGAAGAAGAAGAAGACTTGCACTATGTTACAGAAGCTAAAGAAGACGTTGAAGAACACCTACTTAGCAATAAGATCTAGAAGATAAAGAAGAAGCAGTCCAAGTACACATCAAGGAAGAAAGTAAAGATAATTTTTTTGAATGAAATGTAAGCCTAGCTAAGACATAGACCAGCAGGCATCCTTTTGCATTGATAGTGTTGAAGTATTCTCCCAGTTGAGATCAAGGGGGTGTGTTAAGAATTGTAATCTCAATGGTCCACTATGGTCAATCATGCATTAATTAGTTGGTTAGTAGAGTAGTTGATTTGGTCGCCCTACCTAGAATTAGTGACCCATGGTTTTCTCTAACCCATGGTATGGACTCATGGTTTTGCTATTATGTAGTCCTATAAATACTTGTGTTAATATTGAGAACCCATCCTATTTCCCATGCAATCAATATGCCCATTGATTATGGCAGATATTTGATGGAGACAATTATGATCATTGGGCATTAAAGGTAAGAAGTTTGTTAAGGTCACAAGATCTGTGGCATTTTGTAGCTGAAGAGGATCCCATTGATCCAGATTCACTTAAGGCTTTGTTCGAGTTTCATAAAGAAAGAAGGCAAGTTGTTGCCTTAAGTCTCATACAAGACAATATAGATTATTCCATTTTTCATTACATTGTCGAGGCTTATACTCCTAAAAGAACATGGGATATACTGGAAGAAGTGTTTAGTGAAGAGGAAGACAATCTAGAAGACTGTGTTTATGAGGCAGACAATCTTGATCCAGTTATGTTTGAAACTGAAAGCAAACTTGTAAATGTAGAGCAATACTTAGTGATGTGAGTGATAGTCTCTCTGAGAAAGAGACAATTGATAGCAACATAGAAGTAGCAATATTTGCTGAGAATGAGCGGTAGACAGATGATTGTAGCACAAAAGAAACAACAACAGACAATCCACACCAGAACCAGAAAACCAGATATTTGAGGGAGATATATGAGCAGACTCCCATAATAGAGGAGCAACTTCAGTATGCTCTGTTTCCTTCTCAGCCCACATTTTTTGAAGAAGCATTGAAGGATGCACAGTGGGTACAAGCAAATGAAGATGTCAATGAGAATGATGAAGTATCTACCATTGATGAGGAATACGAAGAGCTGAAATCTATTCATATTTTTTCTTACAAAAATTTTCAGTGTGCAGGTAAAATAGGAAACAATAAAAACCATGTTGAAACAAAAGAAGAAAACTTGCACTATGTTCCAGAAGCTAAAGAAGACGTTCAAAAACATCTACTTAGCATCAAGATCCAGAGGACAAAGAAGAAGCAGTCCAAGTACACATCAAGGAAGAAAGTAAAGTTGAAGTTTTTTGAATGAAATGTAAGCCTAGCCGAGACATAGACCAACATGCGGCCTTTCGCATTGATAATGCTGAGTATATGTCCCAATTGAGATTAAAGGGGCGTGTTAAGAATTGTAATCTGAACGGTCCATTATGGTCAATCGTGCATTAATTAGTTGGTTAGTAGCGTTGATTAAGTTGTCATTGATGCCAACAGTGCTTGGTCATTGATGCCAATAGTGTTTGGTGTAGAAATATTGACAAAAAAAAAATCATACTTTTGTCAAACACTTAGTTAAAGCCAGATTTCAGACTTTACTGTCATTAAGTAAAAAGTACTCCACATGCATAAAACCCAACAACCTTGAAGTTGAAACACTGAAAAAACTAAGTTTGTAGCAGCGGAAATACACATAAAAAACAGCAGACTGATAAACTCATAAAACAGTCGATTTTTGGTCAATGTGACCCTGGAAAAACCCCACCCTGGGGAAAACTAGTTCAAGATAATTTTATTGCAGCATTTATCAGGCAAAGAAATAATTTACAGCAACATTTATTTCAGCATTAATGATTGTACCAGATTTCTTGATTTCTGTAGCCACCTCGAATTTCGTGCCCACCTCGATTTCTGTGCCACCAGCAAAATGTATGGATTGTACGTAATAGTACGGACTATGGATTTATGAGCTTGAATTTTTTTCGCTTCTCGAAAATCGTGCCCAGAAAATTTTCCTCGAAAAATGTGCCATTGCTGTACCGTACAGAACAGTACAACTCAGCTGAAATTAAATGCCTTGAAAATTGCCCAGCTCCTTGGGATTCGTGCCCTCTTGAGAAAAAAAATTTCTCCTTGGGATTCGTGCCCACTTGAGAAAAATTGCAGCTGCCTCTCTCTCTACAAATAACTCAGCCAAATGCTCACTCTTGGAAATGCTTTCCTTCAACTTGTCTTGCACACTACCCTAGGCTCTCTCTTATAACTTGAGAGTGACTTTTCACCTTCCCAATCCCTAAATCCAAAGGCCAAGATTAAATCTTGCCTTTTTAAGATTAAGAGTTGAGAAACTTTCCCCCCAAAAGTGGTTACATTTAATTTTTAATAAAGTCACATTTACTTTATGAACTAAGTGCACTTTATCATAAAGTCACTTTATAAAATTAAAACAAGGGAATACTTTATAAAAAGTCCCATTTACATAAGAGTCACTTTATACTTTATAAAACAACATTACAAAGTAAAGTAGCCTAGCTAGTACATGTTCACTTCCGCATACAAGACAAAAAAATGCGGAGTGACAAAAAAATGCGGAGTGCCTCCAGAGCTAAAACTCTAACACTCCCTCTTAGCGAGGGAGGTACTCATTGCCATCATCAACAGGTCTCGTCCTCAAATCCATCACACTGTTTGATGTAGGAGCTCCCTCTAAACCTGGAACCAATGCTACAACCTGAACTGAACTCGAATCTGAAGACAACCTTCTGGCAGCCACCTTGAACCCTGAGCTCCTAGGAGAATCAAATCCCCACTCTTGAGCATTGGTTCGCTCATGCTGGCTGAGCCTCTTGCCAGTACTCAGAAGAGACTCCCTCTCTTCCATCGGAATTCGAGACTCTACCCTTGGTGCCACTGCAGTCTCAGGAGCCTCCTGCTCCTCGTCTGAATCATCAACCGTGGGCTGTGCACTGAACTTGTACAGCTCACTGAACCGATCATCAATCAACTATGGATCAATTAGTCCCGCTCTCTTCGAGAATATATAAACATGTCCCAGATCATCTCTATCTGGAAAAATGTACACATGCCCCCTCCGGAACAATGTCGAATATCCTGCATCTTGCAGGGCTGAGACCGAGAGCAAGTTTACCCTCATCCCTGGAACAAAGAGGACCCCATCCTGATCAAGGTATCCTCCATGACTAAGTTGGAATCTGACTTTTCCAACTCCTCGCACAGCACGTGCATGTCCCCCTTTTGACTGAACGAACCAATCAGGACCATTCTCAGCAATGATACGGAATATATGCCATATTCTAGTCATATGACGTGAGGCTCCACTGTCAATATACCAAGTACCATTCTGAACTACTCCATTACTGTCGGCACTAGAAATAAGGGAGAACAATGAGAATTCCTTCTCGAATCTTCTCGCAAAGTCCGCTTCCTCTGCTGTAGCTGTAACAACTGTATCTTCTTCCTTCTTCTCAGGACACTGAGAAGCATAGTGTCCATATTGGTTGCAAGCAAAACATCGAACTTTGCTTAAATCCTTTTTGGACTTCTTCTTTCTCTTAGTAGAAAGAGCAACATTCTCTTCGCTAGCACCCTCCTTCTGTCCACTACTTTGAGATCCTTCCTGAATCTCCTCTTGAGTGAAATCATCCCATAATCTGCTCCAATCTGGAAGGTTTTCTCGAGCAACCATACACTTCACAAAGACTTCCCATTCCTTTGTGAAGCCTTTCAAGGCTATCTGCACTAACTCAGAATCAGAGATGACTTCTCCAACTGCAGCAAGCTCATCTTTCACTTGGGCCACCTGGGTAAGAAAAGATACTGCACCCTCACCCTTGGCCATCTTAGTTCCCTGCAATTTTTCCTTGAGAGCCATTATCTGGTTCTCATTTTTAGCCTCATACAAGCCTTTCAATGTATTCCACATTTCATAAGCAGTCTTCTTTTCAGCTATGTGTGGAATAAGGTGGTCCCTAATACCATCCAAAATCAATCTTTGGGCTTTGGCCTCTTTTAGACCAGACCTAGACACCAGATCAGATCAAGTAGGCTTGAGGTACATAAGGTGTAAGGTAAGTGAAGACCCTATATCTATGGGAGATGTTACCAGGTGTGCCAAGGCTTTGGATTAGGGTTTTGGAAGTGTTAAGTCCAATCCAAAGTGGAACCAAGGTAACTTATGGGGTGGATACAAGATCTGAGGTTGAGGTACTAGCAACTGATGAAGATAACCGCTGCCTTGGGGAACGTAACTAATGCAGGGTGAGTAAGGACAGAGCTGGGACTATCTAATGCCAAAGGGATAGACTCAATGAAATATGTGAAAATGTCAAAATACCTGAGTCATCAAAGAAAAGTCAACTTTCATGGAAAAGAGGTCAAAAGTGGTCTAGCGCTAGGCTTGGAGATCAGTGCCTGTTGGGCCTTGGTCAATGGAGTCAGTATTTGCACAGCGTTAGAGTGAACCCACTTGGGATATGCCTTGATCTATGGACCCATAAAAGTGTTTGGCCAGGAAAATTCAGTTTTGCAAGGGAAACCAACAGAAGGAGGGCTAGTGCTAGGGTTTGGAGGGGCAAATCTGCAGAACTAGGACAACCAGGAGACTATTAGCTCAGCGTTGGAGGAGAGATGAGATCAGAATGGCTTGATCTACAAACCCAAGTCAAAAAATTTTAGAAAAAATCAGATCTGGAAAAGTCAAAATTTGATGAGGGGAGCTAGGATGTTGAAAGTCAGTTTTTCAGATCTAGGGCTTCCTTTTAATATCTCAAATACTGATATTTTCTATTCCTATGCAAAGTTAATGAAATAGCTGGGCATGCAAACTGTCATGCAAAATTTCCCTATTTTATAGCTGAAATTAGGGTTAGGGTTTGCAGGATAGAATGAAAACTTACCACTGATAAGCAGGCTGAATATACTCCAGAGAGAATACGCATGCAAGATGAGTTGAGCTGATGAAGAAATGACCTAGTTTCCCGCTGCAATACCCCGGTAGGCTGAATCAAATAAGTGTGACGTTTTTGCTGAAGGGATGGTCAATTTCGGCTGGAAATAGGTCGGAAGGTAGGTGTACCGGTGCCGGAGAGGATGGCTGGAGCATGCAAGAGTTTTGATCTCTCTAGATGCCCTAGCGAATTGGTCTACCAATCTGCTGCTCACGCCCCCACAACCCTGAAATCTACGTCTAGCTGCCTCGGATGGACAATCTAATGGCTAATAATCACTCAATGCAGTAGAGTGATCCTATCAGTGAGGATGCAGGTCACATGCGGAAGAAATATGGTGACCCAGAGTCCTGGTGAATGACTGGGGTTTCCCAGCTAAATGCCCCCAGCTATACGGATGAACCTGCAAATAACCTCGGACATATACTGGAACACTGGATAATGATGAATGCAATAAACATGGTGACAAACCTGGATGGTTTATCCTAAAGGAGACTAGGGCAGATATCTCACTGCCGAAACCCCGTTAGTTGAAGACACCGTCTCCAACCCCAACTGCTGTGGCCGCACGTTGTGCTGCTACTCAAGAGCTCCAAAATCAATAATAATCAAAAGTAAAGTCTCCATTCACTTTATCTTTCTTTTATAACTTTCAACTACGAAAAGCCTAACTTTTGACCTAATTAGGTCACTTTAACTTCTAATTTGTAGTTGACTTGCATGCATGCACATGGAGATTTAATTGGGTGCATGCATCATTAAATAATGCTTAGATGTCATACATGTCACTTTAAGGCTTTGCATATCACTTTTAGGGTTTGCATGCATGTCACTTTTAGGGTTTGCATGCATATCATTTTTAGGGTTTGCATGCATGTCACTTTTGGGAACATTACAGTCCTCCCTCGCCAAAGATTGCCTGTCCTCAAGCAATTGACAACTGTCAACTAAAAAACTGCATTCGGACACCAATACCAGGATCCCATATAAACCACTGGATCACCTCATGCCTCCTTGCCACCCAATCATGAATTGACCCCTTGATACCTGGATCCCAAACAACCCTTTGATTGATACCAAAATCCATCTGAATGCCCTTAATGAGCCAAGCAATCATAAGTTGCACAAACTCCTCAGAAGACTGCTCCTTCATGCCTCCAAACCTAAGCATCCCTCGAAAAAACTCCTGGAAGAGGAGGTTGGCCCTCTCCTCTATAGCAACTCCACTGATGTCAACTGAGCTTGTAAACCTCGGTGTCTCCATCTCCGTCATATACTTGTCTACCCAATCTCTGTATGGATACACTTCCTTGTTGGCTGGTCCACAAGGGATGTGCTCAACTACCTCCTACCTAATCCAATACCTACCTAGTCCCATACCTAATCCAAATCCTTTGTGTCAGATCTCTCCTCAGTCACCTGCAATTTTGAGTGCTCATGTAGAATTATTGTTGAAGGCTCTCCCCTCAAACCATGAGTGCCACTCATGCCCTCATGGGTCACAACTGTCCTGCATCCTGTGTAGGTTGCGATATCCTCTCAGGCACTCACTCGACTAGTGTCATCTGAACCAGGATCCCACACATCTGAACTATACCCATTTCAGAAAAATAAGGGATGCTCCCTGTCACTATCGGCTAGTCCCTGGAATGTGTCTCCCATCAACACATTTGCATCTACAACCTGTACCATTAATGGTCCCTCCACAAGATGCGGCTCATAACCTCCATACTGCTTGACATGTATAGAATCAATCCTCTCTGTGTTATGCCTCTCCACTCGTTCCTATGAATCTAACTGAGGTTCCTCTTCTGCCTTCTCTTCTACCTTGTGCTCATCCAGAAGACTCAAGGGTGCAATCTCTA
>LPNX010640511.1:211630-286378 GCA_001517045.1 Pseudotsuga menziesii | reverse complement strand
AGATCCTCATCCAAATCCTTAGGCTGGCTCCCGAACTTGATGGTGTAATAATCTTGAAAGGATAATGCTGCACATACCTCATCACCCAAGGCTAGATACTCCTAATATCGAGGCAAGTGTTGAAGTACTGCTAACCTTTGCCAATTTCCAGTCAAGATCCTTCTCATTGTCTTCATGTTCTCACAAGCTGGCAAAGAAAAACCTTTGTTCTGACATGCACTTCACCAACATCACTGACATGCATTTGCATGTACACGCATACATCAATATGCACTTTTATTCAATTGTTATGTGCCCACAGCTGGCAAGGATCATGCTCTGATACCACTGTAATATCCCAAATATTGATATTTTCTATTCCTATGCAAAGTTACTGAAATAGCCGGGCATGCAAACTGATATGCGAAATTTCCCTATTTTATAGCTGAAATTATGGTTAGGGTTTGCAAGATAGAATGAACACTTACCACTGATAAAACGGTTGAATATGCTTTAGAGAGAATACGCATGCAAGATGAGTTGAGCTGATGAAGAAATGACCTAGTTTCCCGCTGCAATACCCCGGTAGGCTGAATCCAATAAGTGTGACGTTTTTGCTGAAGGGATGGTCAGTTTCGGTTGGAAATAGGTCGAAAGGTAGGTGTGCTGGTGCCGGAGAGGATGGCCGGAGCATGCAAGAGTTTTGACCTCTCTAGATGCCCTAGTGAATTGGTCTACCAATCTGCTCCTCATGCCCCCACAACCCTGAAATCTGTTGCTAGCTGCCCCGGATGGACAATCTGATGGCTGATAATCATTCAATGCAGTAGAGTGATCCTGTCAGTGAGGATGCAGGCCACATGCGGAAGAAATATGGTGATCTAGAGTCCTGGTGAATGACTGGGGTTTCCCAGCTAAATGCCCCCAGCTGTACGGATGAACCTGCAAATAACCTTGGACATATACTGGAACACTGGATAATGATGAATGCAATAAACATGGTGACAAACCTGGATGGTTTATCCTGAAGGAGACTAGGGCAGATATCTCACTGCCGAAACCCCGTTAGTTGAAGACGCTGTCTCCAACCCCAACTGATGTGGCCGCACGCTGTGCTGCTACTCAAGAGCTCCAAAATCAATAATAATAAAAAGTAAAGTCTCCATTCACTTTATCTTTCTTTTATAACTTTCAACTGCGAAAACCTTAACTTTTGACCTAACTAGGTCACTTTAACTTCTAATTTGCAGTTGACTTGCATGCATGCGCATGGAGACTTAATTGGGTGCATGCATCATTAAATAATGCTTAGATGTCATGCATGTCACTTTTAGGGTTTGCATGTCACTTTTAGGGTTTGCATGCATATCACTTTTAGGGTTTGCATGCATCTCACTTTTAGGGTTTGCATGCATGTCATTTTTAGGGTTTGCATGCATGTCACTTTTGGGAACATTACATGCTTGGCAGGAACTAGCTCAGCGTTGGGGGTGTTCTGGAGTGAGGAAGACCTGATCTACAAACCCAAGTGATTATTTTTCGGAAAAAGTCAAATCTGGAAAAGTCAAAATTTCAGTGGGGGCGCTGGGGTTTGAGCAGTTAGAAAGTCAGATCTAGGGCAAACCAGTCACAATCTGGACAATGTTGAGGATAATTTGGTGAGAGGGGTGCCCGATCTACAAAACCCAGCAGTGGTTTGTCCAAAGATCGAGCGATTCCCTGATTAAGTATTTTTTGGATTTTTATTATTTATGAGTTTTTTTTCAGAAAATTTGAAGAAAAGCAGGTACAATGGATTGAGATATGAAAGAGAAGAGACTGACTTGTAGATCTTACCTGGAAATGCTTGTAGATGCCTTGATGATGATGGTCCCTGCCATCCCGATCAATTCTGGAAGATCTGAGTGAGTTCTAGGGCCAACGTTATGTTCCAAGTGACCAATGCGCCCCCCTATCCTGCACAAGCAAATGTCAACAATATCAGATTTGCTGTACCACGAAAGAAAGAGCTAGATCTACAGAAAAGTAAGAAGATGTAATCATAGATCACAATGAAGCTAATGAAAACCCCTTGATACAAAACGAAGACAATCCGAGCGAGTTGAGACCCCCTGAAAAAACGCTCCAGCTGAAAATGCCCTCCTGTTGAAAAGACAATGATCCCGAAAAAAGATATAGATCTCACACAATATTCCAAATGCTAGGAAGCAAAAGATTTTCCAATCACCACCCAAGAACATCAGATGCAAAGCAGATCCATAAAATATCCACAAAAAATCTTTCTATTATTTTAAGATTCAAGAGCCAAAGACCCTTTACAAATGAGAAACTCTCTCCTTTAAATAGGAACGAGAGAACCAAAATCTTAACCACTTTAAAAACGAGTGGCTAATATTAAAAGATATAAATGTTCTAATCAATGGTTGAGATGAGCTCAACATACAATATATGGATCAATATAACCATAAAGTACCAAAGTGGACTAGATCACCCATAAAGAGGGTACCCCACTCAACATGAAATAAATGAAGCACATGGTGGGTCTATGGAGTGTTAACTAACTCCCTCTGGGTCCCCCATGGCACAATACAATAATATAGTATTATAATTTTTTGACTTTCTGCGTCCTTGAGGAAATCGTGAGCCTCCAAAAAGCTCCAGAAAATAATAAAAATGCCCGAAAAATAGGCGTGTGCCCAATCAGGTGCTGCAACTGCTGGAGAAGGTGCGGAGGACATCACTCTCATCATCATGACTCATCCCATGTCATCTCCTTACCTCAGTAGCCCAAATCGATTTTTTCAATAGCCATTTAATCAATTTTTAATTTGCCTCGAGAAACGTGAACCTTCCAAAACAGCCTCCTCCTAGGTTGCTTGTGTTGTCCAACTGAGTCCACCAGGCTCTTTAGGATGGGGGTACTATGGTACAATCAAGTGGCTGCACCCCCTATGCCCCATACAGTGCCCTAGGAGATCCAATAAAAACATCTCCCTACTCAGACACATCATCCTGTGAAGCAAAACTGCATCAAAAGAGTAAAATGAGCCTGACCACCTCTGCAAGTGCTCGAAACTAAAAATAAACTATCTCATTAGACTCAGAGAGTCCAAATCCATCTAGGGTGTATACTCATACCCTTTCCAGGTCTCTACTTGATCATCAACCATATCCAATAGACAATATAATCATCTGTAAATGACCAGATACCAATAATATAACTCAAACTATCATCCATCTACTGCAAGTGTTATAAGGCTAAGACATGCTCTACAAATCATTTAAGCAACAATCACAACAAGTAGCAGTCATCTCACTAGCGGTACACCAACCAAATACATATATAGGGTTTTATCTATTATTACTCAGACCAGACTTTCAGGACTATACTCACTTCATAGTTGTAGTCAATTTCCTAGTGAAGGGTGAAGGCTGAAATTGACAAGGCTAGGGCAAAGGATGACTACCTACTTAATGGCATGACACTTTGGATATGGAAAGGAAAAACTCACTATAACCACATGCCGGACAAACAACAACACAAGGAACGGCAGTGCCTCACAAATGGTTGAGTTGTTCAGAGAGTGCTTATTCAACTTAGGCATCATGTCTACATCAAGTTTGATCCAGTTTCATTAGGACCATCAATTTTATTTTCACGGCCTTTTTGGCTTATATGACCCTTTGGGACTTCACCAGTGCTTAAAAGCACAGCTAATCGCAGCTTTCATCCTGGACATATTCAAATTTATAAGGTCAGCAATATTTGGATATATCATATATTTAACCATTGCTTTTGGGACCTTTTCTTATACCTTTCAAGGGGTATTTTAGCATTTCATTGCTCTTTCCCTTTGCTCACATATGTTAAGAAACACATTTTTAGAATTTTCATTTTCCATGGGTGCATATATATACATTTCCAATACAAGTAGTACATGAGCTTTCAGTTTTAGCCAACAACATCTCAAGTGACCAGGGGGAGTTCTACACAGTGCCAAACATCGGGACAACCGACCAGAATGATTTAGGCATACAATCCAACTTACCAGAGGCAAGTTCTGTCACCAACTCAGAGCCGAGACACAGTATGAACATGGAAGTTTGTCCAACAAAGGTTCTAGCGGGGAAAGGTCCTCCATGCCACAAGTCAAGTAGTAAGTCGAGTAAAAACAAAACTGGAAGGTAATGGATGGGTGGAGACAGTGAATGATGAAGCCAACACTAGCAAGCCAAAAACAATGGTGGGAATGACTACCTCTATTCTCCCTTTGGAGGGTAAAACCAATGAGTATAGATCAGGAACTTCGAAGTCTAAGTAGGGACATCAATACATAATACAAAATACATCCAAGTCCATATATTTATGACCGCCAGATCATGACACTAAATGCCAGTATATGTCACAAAAATGAGTATAAGAGCAATGATAACCATAACACAATATAATAAATGCTGAGTCATAACCATGCAAATAATCCATCTGAACCATCATTTGTCCAATGATAAAACACTAAAACCAATTTGGGCATCATCAACTGCTCTGTAAATGACTAAATGGCTACATCAGTCCTCGAATCTGAGTGTCCTGAGACTCAGTCCTGAGCTGGGAGAGTATAATAGTCCAATAACAAAGTAATGATCCGTCAAAACTGCTCATCTCAGCATCTCATATGTAAGAGATCTGGCTGAAAAATGTACTGTATCTGAAAAATAGAATATGGTATCCTGGCTACTATATATGTGATAACACAATTCCTGTAGGTGCATACCTGGTCAGTAAACTACGTGGATCTTGGTTAGTTGACCAAGATGATGATGTTTGATGCCTTCCTCTTCTACATGGTTAAGCTAGGTTCTTTCTCAAGGGCCTGGCCAACCCTTGATGATGTCACTAGCACTTGACCTTTAGGAGCAGCCTGGAAGACTAGAGGATCACATCATCCAGTTTGGACCTTCTTTATATGGTGATGATAAAAAATTATAGTTATTGTATGGACAATATACCTTGAGAGAGAAAGATAAAAGTTTGGTTGTTTCCCCACCTTGGTCTTGTGGGTAAAAGGGTTGTCTCCCCACCTTGATGGTACACCTTGGTCTTGTGGGTGAAAGTGTTGTCTTCCCATTTTGTTGTGATCCCTCTTGTTGACTTGTGATCTTGTGTTGACCCTTGTTGGTCCTTGTGCTAGTGCCTCACCCTCCTAGTGTGGTACCTTGACCCTTTTGTTATGATGAATTATTTTTCTTGTTATAACGTCTTGACCTTGGTACCCTACCCTAAGTCAACTTAACATTATTTTATGTTTATTTTTGGTAGCACTCCTAAAATATAGGGTTAGAAGGATGACCCTTCTAGAAGACTTGTTAAGATTATAAATTCAAATCCTAAACATTCATTTTGTGTGTCTTGACAAGAGAAGATTGGAAATTTGATTCTATGATTGTTCTATGGTTTGTTGTTGCTCCTTGACTTGACGTTTAGGGTTTCTTTGTTGCATTAGAAGGCTGCCTCTCTTCACCTCTTCAGCACAAGTGACATGTGACCTCTGCTCATCCTGTATAGGGATCAGTGTTATCGGAACCGGCAAAACTGGTCGGTCTGACCGGTTTACAGGGTTGGCTGGTCCGGTCAGCAAAAAAAAATTATAAAACCAGATTTTTTTCCAAACCGGGTACGGAACTGTCCGGAACCGGTCAAAACCGGCCGAACCAGTCGGTTTGGACTGGGGACTCACGAAACTCAATTTAAAAAAAAAACCAGAAAATAGAACTTTGTTGATGTACTTTGGAGCCTCTTTGTTAATGTACTTTGGTTCAGAACCTCAGAGATGTATTGCACTAGGTGCTATTTTGGATATTTGCACCCATATTTGCTATATATATGAGAAACTTTGCATATTTTTGTATTAATGGTTTGGATTCATATCTATGCACATGAATATATATGTTTTTTACAAAATATGAATATTTTATGTATTTTTTAGGTAGCCAGTTTTTTACCCTGTTTTTTGTTGGTTCCGGTCCAGTTCACATTTTGGGCTTCGCCGGTTCGATGACTGGTCTGGTTCCGATAACATTGATAGGGATACCATGGACTATTTTGTGTGCTGTAACCTTCACCATGAAGGTGTTTTGTGAGCTGTACCTTAAGCGTAACCTTGTTTGAGCCTATTTGAAGCTGTGTTGGGGCTTGTTGCTAGCTTGCTAGGGCAGGCCGTGTTCCTTGTTGAGGCTGCTAAGCTGGGCTATGACCTTTGATTGACTGCTAGGACTAAGTCGTGACCATTATTGGGCTGCTAAGCTGGATTGTGACCCTTGATTGGTTGCTAGGACTGGGCCGTAACCTTTGTTAAGCTGCTAAGCTGGGCTGTGACCTTTGCTGAGTCTGCTAGAGTGAGCCGTGATTGTTCCTTGGGCTACTATGACTGTTTTGTCACTTGTGATTCAATCTGTGGTTTGTTGGTACATACCGTGACTGTTCTGAGGTCTGTTCTGTGGGTGTGTTCTTGCTCGTGCCTATCGTGACCTTTATTGAGCCTGCTAGGGTTGTCGTGGTCCTTGTTTAGCTTGCTATAGCAGGCCAAGCTTGTTTAGAGGGTGCCTTTGCCCCTTTACAGCCTCCTTGAGGCTGCTACTGCTGTGTATGAAAGTGTGCCACAGTTTGAGGGTGCTAGAGTATGGGTTAAGGCTGCCTCTGCACTTTTGAAAGGTGCTGCGATTTGATTGATGTATGACTGTCCTAAAGACTGTCATTTATTGTAGCAAGGGTTTGAAGTTTCTACCCTCATTTCTGGACTGTTTTGGTTAACATTTTGAGGTCTGTACTTGTCTAACTCTACCCTATAACAACCTCTCTCACTCTCTCTTTTAGGTATGTCCATTGTTTCTTTAGTGAATTGTCTCCTAAGAGACAATCTGATCTGAAAATATATGAGTATAAGGAAGGTCTAAACTAACATTTCTTTCTCCTTTACTGATGCTAATTGTTAGTTTTGTTTAACTTGTTCATTAGTTTATTACTACTGCTGTTATTTATTGTCCTTGTATGCTTCAACTTTAACACAGGGACCTTTGGAGGTGTTAAAGTTGAAAGAGATGAAAATTATGTTTTAAATTTATCTTGCCTTGTCACAGCTGTACTATTTGTTTCTAGCATTGATTTAGAAATTTATTTTATGCATTAAAGTACTATTTTTAATTTTTTTGCTCCAAACCCTAACCTAACCTAATTTTAACAATTTAGGCACTTAGGAGTTAGTTAAGAACAACTTGGTCTAATGATAATGTGTTTTTTTTAGTATGCATTAGTATACATTTGTACAAATGTAATCCAATGGTTACAATATGTTTTAGTCATAAAGTGATCCGATGGTTCATCTTCAACTCAATCTTAACGACTATTGATCCGTGGCTTAACACTTGATTGGTCCATGATCTCTATTTAAAGAGCATGGAGGGTCATTTGCTTGATGATCGATTGTGAAAAACTCCTATGCAAATTCTTTTTTCTTTTGCGTTACTATATTGCCTCAAGTAGCTATTTGGTTGGAGCCATGGACTATTTTCCCCTTTGAGTGTTTAACCACATAAAAACATCATTGTGTTGATTTGTGATATGTTTGTGTGGGCGGTTGCTTAAGGTGTTCAGCTTGTGTGGAAATACCCTGTCTTTATTGAACATTGCAAACTGAAAATGTGATTATATATATATATATATATATATATATATAAGAGACACACCCTCCACCATGCACCCTTATTTCAGACTTGGCTATAATATTGAAGTCTGAATCATTGAATCTGAAATTTTGGAAATAAAATCATGAATTTCACGCTGGAAATGTGATTATGGCATTGTCATTATCATATTTAATATTAGTTTCACATATTAATTAAAAATTTTAATTTAAGAAAAATAGTTCTTTATATATATATATATATTTCAATATGTAAATTTCACACTCTTTGCCATGCACCTGCCTGCACCCAGATTTCAAAGCATCTGCACACCCTTTCTACCTTTTGTATATGATGGACATTTTATGGAGTGAGATAATCATGACTTTATCTACTTAACTTAGTTTCAATGTTTCATTAACATATACTTACATCTATGCAGAGGGTATTGGTTGTAAGAGAATCTGAGTAATATAAATCACTTTAAATAATACTGTTCTTTGAATCTTTCTGGAAAGTTACTAATAATTTGGAGTTTTTCAGGACATCTGCTTGCTTCAGCAGGAATGGATCATATAGCTTACATTTGGAATGTTTGGAATGGAGTAGGCCAGCAGAAGGCTCGTCTGATAAACTATCATAATGCAGCCATAAAAGATATTCAGTGGTCAAAGCAAGGACTTCATCTTCTCAGCTGTGGATATGACAAAACTTCTAGACTGACAGATGTAGAGACTGGTAGTCAAATACAAGTGTTTTCTGAGGACCAAATTGTAAGTGTTTTAAAGTTTCATCCACATGGGAGTGACTTATTTTTGTCTGGTGGATCAAAGGGCGTTTTAAGGCTTTGGGACATTAGAGCCAACAAGGTAGTCCATGAATACTTGAGAGGTCTTGGCCCAATCTTGGATATAGACTTCAGCTATGATGGGAAGCATTTTGCATCTTCTTGTGATATTTCCCAGACAAATTCCAGTGAGAAGTCTATTATTGTTTGGGATTTTTGGACTCAAGTTCCTTTATCGAATCAAGTACGTAGTGAAAACTTTGTTGTCCCTTTATGCACCTTCAGTTTATACCATTTTGAACAGCTTACATGTTTATGCAATTAAGTCTTAGTTTTTGTTTATTTGTTTGTTAGTAATGTGTAAATATGTACTACTTTGTTGAGTTTCATGAGGCTATATTTTTGAATCAATTTCAAAGAATATAGATTAAGATAGACATTATGTATGAAGAGGAGCTTAACTTGCAGCCAGTGCCCTGAAATATAATGTTTGCTTTATTAGGTCTATGTGGAAGCATATACTTGTCCATGCATACGCTATCATCCAGTTGAGGCCAATTTTGTTGCTCAATCAAATGGGAACTATATTGCAATATTCTCATCTACTCCACCATTTAAGTTAAACAAGTACAAACGATTCGAAAAGCATGAAGTTTCAGGCTTTCCAATTCGGTGCAACTTCAGTCAGGATGGTGACTTGCTGGTCACGGGTTCAGCTGATGGGTTTATTTATTTCTATAATTATAGATCATCAAAAGTCTTAAGACGGATACAAGCACATGGGCATGCATGTACAGATGTTGTTTACCATCCGCTAATGCCTTCAGTGGTGGCATCCTGCAGCTGGGATGGTGCCGTGTCAGTATTTGAGTAATACTTGAGAATATTTGGTTTTCTTGTATATATATTTGAGCATTTGCAATTTATGTTGCAGGAAGATTGCCAATAAACGAGCATTGTAAGCATTTGCAATTTTTGTTGCAAGATTGGCAGTAAACAAGCATTGTAAAATCAGTACAATGATAATTGGTTGATTAGAATTGACAATAATATATGGAGCTTGCCAGTTCCTATAAGTGGCGGTTAAGAGTTACTTTTCATAATGGTTATGCCATATCTAATGCCGTTAGAATAATTATGCATGACTGAATTGGTGGAAGTAGTAACTTATAAAATGAATTTCATGGTCAGCACTTTATTTCGTATCTTTAACATAATATTATGCTATAATGATTTTGAGTTTCGTAAAATTGGTACAAATGTAATTAGTGTTTATTAGACATTCACATTCTATCCATGGCTTAGAAGTCTGCAACATATAAAAGCTTACAGAGAATGGGTATATACTATATATTTATTGGATATGAAGCTTTATAAGGCTAACAGGTACATAATATTGTCTTTCATATTCTTGCTTGGGGAAAAACTAATTCCAAATCATTATCGAGCAATTTTTGGTGTTTACATTGTATGTCATCTTTAGGCAAAACAAGTTTCATAAAGATAATTTTCTTAATGTTTTAGATTTTTGCAGGCTTTCCTAACATTTGCTAGGGCCATTTCAAATTGATAAATGGTTTGAAATTGTTTAACATGATATTTATTTTAAGAAAACTATGCAAAGCTTTCTACACTCGAGTATGCCCAGAAAATCCCTCATTTGACCTTTATATTTTTATTTATCCCTTAAATCTAATAAAGTTAAAAGAAGCGAATCTCCAAACGTTTCATAAAATATAGATTAGTTGAATATAGATCTGGTCAAAGAATGGACTGGGCTTCTGAACAAAATTCAAGGTAAACGAACTTTTAAGAGCATTTTTAGCAAAAGCTTGGATATTATTATTGCACAAGTTTCTTCTGGAGAAATAAAAAAAAGATTGCATTTTTGATGTGTTATTTAGTAATATGTTCTGAAGAACTGCATTGCATAATGTGAACTTCACCTTGGATGCCAGGTTTTACAAGGTATATATATATTTTGAAATATTGGAATTAAAAAAAAGTTGTATTATGCTGGCAATGGGGAAGGTACGCCATATTACTCCCACGAGCAATATAGAATCTAGATACAAGATTCAGTCTTCATAATATTCAACTTTGTCATGGTTATCCACTTACGCTTGCAACATTCTTGGTTCTAATAGTTAAAAATTCCTTCAGCTAATAAAGTATTTGGTAGGATGGTCATCATTGTATTAACGTGTCTTTTTAAAAATTTGTCGTCCTTTATTCCCAACATTACTCTAATAAGCTTTGTTACTTCTTTGGTTTTCCAGTCCTAACCATACAATGCGAATATCCAAAGCGACTACAGATATGTTACCCGCTGTCATTTTGGAAACTCTATCTTTCTCTCTCGAGTCGTAAGACTAGCTCACCTCTAGCTCAAGGGGAATGCCTATTGCAAACTAAGTTCACTTCGGCAAACTAAGTTCAACTAATGAGAAGTGGAAAATGCAGGAGGTGGACTTAGAGACAATGTCTTGAAAGTATCTATAATTACTAATGCAATTACTTTAACCTATTAAAGAGTTAGTGAAATTGATATTACTAAACCAAAAACAAATTTGGTTATAAGATATAGGGTTGAATATTACAGATTTTATAACCTTAAAATACAATCCTTCATTTGATGAAAAAATAAACATTTACTAGTGAAAATGAAATTGGAGATATTGCTTTTAATTTTGGAAAATTTCAGATTTAATGTACATAAATTTAGGTCTTGTTATTGGTGAAGTGTTTCCAGGACTCAATTACCAACCTAAATTTATGATTTTTGATTTACCAATCTAAATATAAAAAATGATTTTGTATGATTTTATATGGTGGATGAGAGGGGGAGATCAGTGCCTAATTCTATATTGGGTTGATGGGGTCAAATGGGATTTTAAGAAAAGTCGATTTTCCACATGTATCATGGTAAAAGTGACAACAACTAGCATACCAATTATATTTTAAATGGTTGAAAGCTTTCAATAAAATTTTGTGGTGGGAAAGATCAAATGAAGTTAACTTCTCAATTAAGATTCATGACAGTCTTTTATTATTAGATTTACAAAGCAAGAATTTAAACAATTTCTGGCAAAGGTTACTTTCTTAATGAAATAAAGAGAATTAAGGAGAGAGATGAATCATCACACCCAATTCACTTGAAGGGTAGCAAAGTTTTTCTTTCACCTTGAATATAACTCTATCTCATACTCTAGAAATTCATACTCTAGCAATATTGATCCATGAGAGCCTCACATTTGAGAACAAACACCAATTTTAGTCACCAAAATTGAGCACTAGATAATAGAGCAAAAATATCACAGAAATTACATGCACTTCCAACCACCATTACACATGGATGAGTTTGGCAATTAGATATGATTTGAGCTCAACCACCTCCACAATAAAATAATAATATCTCTTGACATATATTCGAGGGAGACGTAAACAACTAATAAACTCCATCTTCCTAGAAAGCATGAGTGGACCAATGCCACATATACAAGATCAATTGCATGGATCCTCAATGCTATAGTGTGCCCTCCTAGAGATTGAATCTAGACCATGTCAAAACAATCACACAATGAAGATTATACTCCTATGAAGGAGCACTCCACAAGAATGGGTCCAATGTATCTACAGTCCAACAAAAACCCCCATGTGTGAGGGAAACATAGGAAGAGAGGGTCAACTCATAGATTCTCCCAAGAGCATGGTGCATTTCCCCATACAAACACCTTAAACTGTGCCCAGCGAGAACGAAAAGAACCACATGTGTGATCCCCAAGAAGTACATGTCAAACAAGATGGTCAAACAAGTGTAGAAGTGGACATCCCATGTGGTAAGAAAAGTAGTACAACCCTATCCCATGCAACAATAATCATGAAAATGTGTGCTTGGAACAAGATCCAATGAGTAGGAGGTCATCAATGCATAAATTAATATCTTATTCATGTGGCAAGTCAACCACAAGTCATCTCCATCTAAGAAACAAGGGAAATGCCCTCCCCAAGTGAATAAAAAAAATGCATATGAAAATAGTGCCTCAAAATAACTGCCAAGGAGGAGAGCAATCCTCTCATTTGGGCCAATACAAATCCCATTAATCATCTCCAAGTTTGAAAGGATGAAATCAAAGAAGGGAATTCAAGAACAAAGGCAAACATGTGGTCAAATTATGCTTGAATGAGTAAATAACCGTGATAATGTGTGCATCTAAGGTAACACTTCTCTTATTAGCGAGGTATGTATCATGGTAATATGGAATAAGACACAAATATACCATGAAGAGCTAAGGCCCTTTAGGAACATGTGATAATGTGTAAAATATCCATTTAAACCTTAACCACCCTTAGAAAATTAATAAAAAGGTCAACCAATTTAGCAACTCTAATAATGTAATAAGATCATATAACTATGCTAACATAAAGTGAAATATATCTCCTAAGCAAAATAACATCATAACCTAGATAAACTTATTTTAGTTTATTAATATTATAGATGTAACACATTTATCAAACTATATGTACAACTTACTATTCTCAATACAATAATATTTATTTTAAATTTAATAAATATTTTTATTATATATATTTATAATAATAATAATAATATTAATTGAAAATTAATAAAAACATTAAAAAGATTTTATGATTGTTAAAAGGAGAAAGATGGATGTAGTCACATAAATAAAGATTTGTAATATTTTCCAATGTAGGGTTCTAACTATCTTTTTATGATGTTAAATTTGTATCTAACTTATAATGCTAGGTTTGTACCAATCTTACAATGCTATATTGAGATACAAATTTCACTGTCACTTATCATTTCTATAAATTATAAAATGTTATATTATTTACATTATTAATTTAGTTTTATTATTATTTTAAATATAAAATTATAAAATTTAATATTATTTACATTATTTTATTTAAAGTTATAGGGTATTTTATTTTATTTTATTATTATTTTAATATACTTGTTTCACTTGCATGTATTACACATTAAAAAATATAGATATACTAATAAATAATGTTTTGGAATTGTTTAATAGTTAATTTTTTATTATTATAATTGGTATTGGTTTTGTTCTAATAAACTTTAACTTCATTATGATTTGGATATAAAGATTTTACAAATCCGAGGTTTAATATAAGAGTTAATTTAACATTCTAAGATAAGGCAATTAGCAATGTTTTGTTTTCTTTTGATATTAGACATCAATTTTGCAATTGTGAATCAATCCCATTAGATATAAGCATCCAAAGCTCCATGGTTTCCAAATATAGAAGCTCTAGCTATACCACTCTAAGGCACTCACGGTGTTGAATCTACTATCTAGTACATTTTCAACATATTTTATCTACTTTTATATTGACAAAATAATTTATAAACTATTCAAATCTTATGAACCATAAAGTTAAATTATTGCACTAAATACATGATGAGCACTTAATATTTATGGATGTGCATATGCAAGCATTCAGGTTAAGAAAATTCGGAAGTGTTAGATCATCACATTTATATGACTTCATTAAGCAAATAAATAGTAACATTTTATAAAACAAATACACTTAGAAATTAATACTTATTGCTGCCAAGGGTTAGCTTAATTAATTGAAGCATCTGCCCAATAAATGTTGCCAATGGGAGCTAATAAGTCATAGGTCCAAATACAATGGAGTCTTTTGTAGTTACCAATGGCTATTGTGCTCAATGGTTGAGTTGACATCCACCTATATTTTCTAAAGAGGAGGGAGGGATCTTGTAAGGTTTTCCTTGGAAAAAAAAAGGATACTTATCTTCTCATTGAAATATGCATATGAAGAGTCTTGAAGGGTTCTCCTGTCAATCATAGGATTACATTAAGCAAAGTCACCCTTATGCTAAGGGCATACATGTGCCAATGGAAAATTGTGTTTCCCAACCCTAAATATCTATTAGGTGAATTTAACCATTTTAACACATAGTAGAAACCCTTGTTGGATGGTGATATCAAATGAATACATGCGTCTAATGAACTTTGTTGGGTCCAACTCTTATATTTAGTAATCTCAACTCGATCAATCTATCGGAAGCTCTTCCTATCCATGATATTAAACACTTTTGATATTCCCTACCAGATTAGAACTAGTCTTCTCTAATAATTATTGTTATGCCAGAGATTGAAAAACACCATAACACTTGATAGTGCTACTGAAGTCTACTACTTCATTCACTAGAGCCTTTTGCAAAAGGAGGAATCCAAAGCTTGAAAACAAATTAAATGCCCAATACTTTTCTCTCTCATATGAAAGATCACAACTTAAAACCAAGTCCAATGCCCTAACACTTTTGTTTCTCACGTTAAAGCTCACACCAACCATTTAGGAGATGGAATACTAAACTAGAGAGAACAATGGAAAAACAGAGAATGAAAAAATATTTTTTTGGTCATTTGAAAATAGTTTTTTTATGTGTGTGTTTTTTTTATATATATCTCCCATAGAAAAAGGAATATATTATCTTATTTTCAAAGTTGTTAGAAATATTACCAACTTCAATGTATATAAATATATAAGGCATTAACATACCACCTGTTTCTAAATTAACAACTGGATTTGCATATTAGAGATCCTTATTACCGTTTGCACCTCAAACCTTACCATCCCTTCACTCTTCCTTAACTATAAGGTATTTTATTTTATCAGTAAAAACATGGACACCTCACTTTATATTAAATAATTTATCATAAGATTTATCTTACAAACAAGAGCCACCTGGTGGCAACGTCTTCGACATTGCCACATGCCCTTGCAAGTTAAATTGACAGTGAACTATTAACTTGAAAGTAAACTAGCAATTATGTAGGAGTGGGGATTTTTAACCAATCACTTTATTGGAAAAGAATATTTCAACATTCATTTATTTGGATTTTATTTTATTTTATCAGTCAACATTTATTTATCTCTCAAATGCTTGATAAAATAAATTATTTTATTAATCAACATTCATTTCAAATTATTTTATTGATCAACATTCATTTTCATAGGAGGCTCCATTTTTCATTCTCCTCTCCATGCTTCTTAATGATGAATAAATATGCATTATGATTCTTCCAATATAATTCACAGGAAAAAAAATATGTTGCAGAAACATAGAGATAAATGGATATATACACATACACTATTAGTATTTAATAATTAAAACTAATGAATAACTAACATGTTCTACGTACACCAATTCTAATCTACGTTGGTGATAAAATAGAGAGTGCTGATGGTGAGGAAGATAGAGGAGAGAGGTTTTACGGAGAGTTAGGGTTTACTGATTAGGCCTGACCATAGCAGGTTGTTGTCAGAGGAAAGTTTCGTGGACTGATATCTCCTGGCAAAGGAGGGCTACATCGACATAAGGGAATCCATGGGTGAGGGGGATTTTTCCCCTCCCCTGGTCTTAAATAAGGAGAAAGGTACCGATTCAGGGCCAGGTCTCGAACTTCAACCAGGAAAGGGAGGAGAAGGAACAAGTGGGGTCATCAAGCTAACACAACCAGGAGGAGAAAATAGGAAACCAAGCAGGGATAATTTTAGGGGCGAATTTTAGCCCAATGGGCTATTTTTCCATGTTTTTCTCCCAAAAAAGATTCACCATTTTGCATTTTTTGAAGCCCTGTTTTGCCCAATTTTGATGGGGTAAAATTTTTTCACCCCAAAAATCGCCAAATTATTATATAAACGATATAAAATCCTTGGAAATTAAAATAGTTTTTGAACAATATTTCAAATCATTTTATAGTTGGTGTTTTAAGAATTGGTAATATTCGCCAACATTTATACACTTTTAAATAAGTATGGTTCCTTAAAATCATCCCTGAAACCAAGGTAGTGTGTGCAGAAAGCTCGAACAGTGCCCAAACTACAGATTTGTTCAGACAGAGTTCGAGAGGATATTCAATACATGAAAGATCACACCCTTATTGGAAAGTTCATTGGGATTTGGCCCGCAGAGAAGGCTCTGGTTTGGCGGATAAATACAACTTGGAAACCACAGGGTCATTACGACCTTCGACTAGGAGCTAAAGGTTTTATCACTATAATCTTTTTCAACGAGGCAGATCGCACTCGTATCTTTGATAATGGACCATACTTTTTTTTTATTCTGCAAGGTTATATTTACGCCCTTGGAAAGAGCGTTTTAACCCTGATAAAGAAAACTTGACAACAACCCCTGTTTGGATCCGATTATACTCCTTACCTTCTGAATACTGGAAGGAGGAAATCCTCACTGACATTGACAACACCTTGGGGGTTTTCGTCAAGGTATCAGAGCAAACTAAAAGAATGAGATACACCTCGTATGCTAGGATTTCTCTCAAGACCAGCCGGAAGGGATTGAATTAACTTGGGAGGATGAGGAATGGTTCTAAGCGATTGACTATGAGCGGATCCCTTTTCGTTGTAGACATTGCCATGAGCATGGGAATCTCTTCCATGATTTCCCTCTCAACAAACATCATGGGGACACTCCTAGTCAGGGAGGGAAATATTAGGAAGGGTTTACCAAAGTAACAAATAAGAAGCGCCTGACCAAGAAAGTCGACGGGCTGGAGATTCACAAAAAAACCCATATGCATAATCGTTTTGAAATCCTGTAGCAGGTAGCGGAGGAAGAAGTGGGGAAAGGTCAGAATCTAGAAATATAGGAAAAGGAGTTAACCCCTAATCTGGAGAAAGTAAGCCGTGATGCTAAACAAGGTGTGGTGATGGAGGAAGTACCAACTCACGGGGAGGATGGGGAGGAGATGGAATTGGGTGAGCTTGACCTAGAGGGTTTGGAGGCGGACTTTCTAGAAAAAGTCTCGGATACTATTGCGTCGCAACAGGTCTCCCTTTTGGAAAAAGATATCATCAAGACAAAAGGGGTAAAACACTTGGGAATAATCTCTGAAACTCATAAGGAGAACGAAGGGAAAAAGAAAGAAAAAGGAGAGAAATGAGGAAGACACAGTAATATTCAGAGAATCCAAGTAGTGGGCGCGAAGCTGGTAGCATCAGGAATCAGGACAACACCCTACTATAAATGCATCGCTCTCCTCCTCCCTCAAATAGTTATAATATGCGGATAACATCTTGGAATATTCGTGGCTGTAACAACCTTATAAAGATATGACTTATGAGAAGAAAAATTGAAATCGAAAAGCAAAACATTCTACTACTTCAAGAAACTAAATGCTCTGAAGCGGAGCTCAAAATCATAGGCAAGAAAGTCTAGAAAATTTGCGAGGTAATAGCAAGCGATGCTAAGGGAGCAACTAGAGGGATAGTAAAATTTGGAATCCCAGGGAGGTTTGCCTCTCAGGATTTATGGCCACTCATTTTACTCTTTCGGCCTTTTTTCAAGTGACAAGTACAAGAACTCGGGGATTTCTATCCAGATATATGGGCCCTCAATAGTCAATAAAAAAATTTCCTTCCTTGAGTCATTATCTAACTTAAATATGGTGGAAGGCCCCTGTCCCTAGATGCTAGGAGGGGACTTCAACTTGATTCGTAGCCTGGATGAGAAAAAGGGGGTATTTGACAATTAAACCCCTTAGTGAACTTTTCAACGAAGTTATAGGGGCCCTTGATCTGGTTGATGTAAAAACATCCAATAAAACCTTTACATGGAATAACAAGAGGACACAGGACAAAAACATAGCTTGTAGGTTAGACCAATTTTTGGTTTTAGAGTCGATAATGATGGGGGGGGGGGAAGTGTCATATGTGGTACTTCCCTCAACAGGCTCTGACCACTGGTTGATCAGCTTGGAATGGAAAAGAGTAGGGGCGAACCTTCGGAGACCCTTTCATTTTGAGCAATTCTGGCTCCTCCATCAAGAATTCCCTGAGAAACTCTGACAATGGTGGCAGGAAGAAGCTCCCATAACGGGAACACTCATGTACCAATTTCAACAGAAACTTAAATCCCTAAAAGCAAAAATTAAGCATTGGAATTTGGAATCCTTTGGGAACATTTTCCAAGAGAAGAAACAACTAGATCACAATATGAAATACGTTCTACAGGCGGCCATGACCTAGGGTTTTACCAAGGACTTGAGGGCACACGAACATCTTTTAAAAGAGGTCAACCTCAAGGAACACCATGAAGATATTCTTTGGAAGAAGAAATCCAGAGACTGGTGGTTAAAGGAAGGGGAACGCAATACATAATTCTTCCATTAAGCAACCATTCAACATTGATAAGGGAATATGATGGTGCGGCTTAATAGAACAGATGGTACCTACGGGGAAACACAAATAGAACTAGAGAAAACCTTGAATAAATATTATGCACAACTCTTGGAGGAACCATATATCAATCGTCAGGAGGCGCAGGAGAAGGTGCTGAACCATATCCCTAAGGTGATTACGGATTCTCACAACATTATGCTAATGAAACCAATTGATATGGATGAATTGGAGATAGCGGTTAAGAAAATGGCAACAGATAAAGCCCTAGGACCGGATGGGTTTACTACAAATTTTTTCCACTCATGCTGGGAATGGCTGAAAGATGATGTTTTGAAGTTGGTTGAGGACTCTAGGAGAATGAGAAGCATTCTGAAAGCATTCAGCGCTACCTTCCTTACGCTAATTCTGAAAGAAACAGGTATGAATGATCCTGGAAAATTCAGATCTATCACCCTTTGCAATGTCATATATAAAATTATCATCAAGGTACTAGAAAATCAGCTACGACCTCTATTACACATACTAATCTCCCCAGAGCAAGAGGGATTTGTAGAAGGACTACAAATTTCGGATGGCATAATACCGGTTCATGAAATGATTCATTCCTTGAAGACTAACAAGATTCCAGGTATGCTACTCAAACTGGATTTATCTAAAGCTTACGATAAACTTAATTGGACCTTCTTAGCTACGATTCTAAGGACCTTTTGTTTTAATGAGCAATGGGTCGAATGCTAATAGCTATGCAGAGAAGCAACCAAATTCGGGGGCTTATCGTCGCTGATGGGATGAACTCTCAAACCCATCAACATTTTGTCGAAGATAACATGTTAATGGGCCCATCTCTGGTCCAGGAAGCTAGAGGTATCAAGAAAGGATTAGAGGCATTTTTGGAGTACAGTGGGTTGGAGATCAACAAAGACATATCCAAGGTCTATTTTTTTAATACTCCAAAAGTCACTCGTAGAAATATTCTCTGCATCCTAGAAATATTCTCTGCATCTCGGCATTCCTTTGGTTGAGTCATATATTCTCCAAATATCATGGAAGGATCTTCTAGACAAAATCAAGAGCAAGATTGAGCAATGGAAATTTAGAGCTATTAATTTCCCAAGTTGTCTCATTCTAGTAAAGTTGGTGTTGCAAGCCATGCCCCTCTACCTCTTTTTTGTTTTGGCTACTCCAAAATCGGTGCTTAAGCAAATCCAAAATATACAGAGGAAATTTCTATGGGGAGGGGTTCAAGGGCACCCGAAATCGTCCCTGGTGGAGTGGGATACACTATACATGCCAAAGGAAGAAGGGGGTTTGGGCCTACATGACCTGGGAAGCATAAACAAGGTTATGGGGGCCAAAATTTGGTGGCGATGGAGAACCCACACAGGGGAGCCTTGGGAAGTGTTATGGCACCACAAGTATGCTCCATATTGGCCTAAGAAGAATCTCATTAGTTTCATGGATGAAATTTCGGGCTGTCATATTTGGAAAGTGGTGCAACTGAACAAAGGTTTAATCCAAAGGCACAGTTTCTGGGAGATACGGGATGCCGAGTTAGCTTCATTCTTGAGGGATGCATGGAAACAATTACCCCTCCTGGTTGATAGAGAAGATATATAAGACCTAACTAATTATATCCAGAGATGCCCCCTAGAAAGGGTGCAAAATTTTTGGGATTCCACATAGGATGAAATGTGATTCCGAAAATGGAAGCCCAAGATATGGTGGCAATCATGTGTACCTGAAGAGAACCTCGATAAATTTTACAAGGAATTATGCACTCGCACGATTCCCAAGGTAGACGGTTCGGATAAAGTTTGATGGGGATACTCCAATATAGGTAACTTTAGTATAGCAGAGGCAGTGAGTCTACTTACGAAAATCCACATAATGCCAAAGGAGGCAACATGGGACAAGATATGGAAGGGTAACTTTTGGACCAAAATTGCAACTTTCAGCTGGCTGTTACTTCGCAGGTGAATCCTAACATGGGAAAATATTCAAAAAAAGGAATGGCAGGGCCTTCCTGCTGTTGTTTGTGTTATCAGGAAGCTGAAACCATCGACCACCTACTGGAAAAATGTATAATAGTATCCCCCGTTTGGGAAATGGGAGAGGAGACATTCAGAAAAAACACCAGGGTTAAAGGACGTCCAGATCTTACCCTGGCATTGTGGCCATCCAAATCCTTTACAAAAAAATATTCTCAATAGAATTTAAGAATTATTCCTAGGGTTCATGGTTTGGGAAGTATGGAAAGAGAGAAACTAACGAATTTTCTAGGAGAAGAACAAGAAAACGAAGGAAGCTTGGTAGCTAATTGAACTTCACATCAAAGAAACACTCACTCTCACCCAATGACAATTAGAATATATCAAAATGAACATGACTGAAAGACAAATACTGAATGACTGCGGTATTTACAGGTTACCTGCAACATGGGTAGAATGCGTGACTTGGTCAATATCCCATAGAGTACTAACTCATGGCACTGCCCTGCGCTAGGCACCTTCAAAATCAACTTTCATGGAGCGATGAAAGGGAATCCTGGCCTGATTGGGTACGGTGGGGTCATTCGCAATACAAAAGAGAAGGTGACCAGTGTTTTCTGGGGAGATCTTGGAGAAACCACGAACAATTATGATGAATTGGAAGGCCTAGTTATAAGCTCGAGTATTAATTTTGTCACAGTAATCTAGGGACTAAACATAGTCTTACAAGTGATTCAAGACAAATTAGACATGAAATGGTGTAACGGTACTGCAATAAGAGTTTGCAGACCCTGTATAATCAATATTAGAATGATAGTACAATACAATGTCATGCAGAATGCATGAATGCCAAGACAATTCAAATACTCAAGGAGGTCATTCGGATTGCATGGATGGGTGTAGCTTAACTGAATGTCATCCATAATCGACACACTTAGTTAACCACTGATCTAATCCATAACTAACTCTCACACTAAGTCGTAACTGAATCGAAGTGCAATAGATGACCGAGTCTAATTGAAAGTGACTCATCACATGTAACTGCATGTCCAACTCAAGGAGGTAGCACATCCATAACTCCAAGTAGCTCCGATGGAGTTAACTGAAGTGACACTTATCATCAGAAGTGGTTGTAGGCGCTAGTGTTGACTCCAGTTCATAAATATTGGCCAAAAAGAGATGAATAATAGATGGAGGTGCCTATACAACTCAAGTTAACTAATTGTTAGGTGAAACAAAAATTAGGTGCACTTATGACACTCAATTCACCCTAGAATTGCTCCTTGATTGAAGGAGGAAGCCCAGTTAGCCTCCTTGATTGAAGGAGGAAGCCCTGTTAACCTCCTTGATTGAAGGTGAAGGATTAGTTGGCCTCCTTAATTGAAGGAAGGTGTGGGTGTGCTCATGCTGATGTCATAATGTTCTCATCTGATGCCAAGTAAGTCAATTAAACTTAGGATAGTGGGAAAATAGGACAAAATTGACCAAATAAGTGCGTATGTTGGGTAAATGACTCCAACACCCCCCCTTCAGCTATACTCAGGAGGAGTAAAATAAAATGCATGAAATTCTAGGGCCTTGACAACAAAGGCCATAGGTCAACTTGTACAATAATGTAACTCAAACAATGCTAAAAAATAAATCTAAGTGAGGAAAGAGGGAAAACCTAGTGGGACCCCCCCCCTCAAGCTGAACATTGGAGAAGTAATCTGATCACCCTGATGAAATCACTCCCAATAGTGAACGGCGGTAAGTGAAATTATTCTCTGAAAATATCTTGGTGAAGATGTCTACAATCTGCTCATCAGTAGGGCAGTACTACAGAACAATGGTCCTGTCATGCACCAACTCTCTGATGTAGTGCATGTGTATCTATACATGTTTGTTCCTTTGCCTGGTAAATGGATCTGTGGATATCTTAATAGCACTTTGATTTTCACAAAATATGACAATAGAGAAAGCACTACCAAAATCAAACTCTAAAAGAATGCCTTGCAACCAAACAGCTTGGATGCAAGCATTCACCGCTCCTTTGTACTCAGCCTCTGCTGAAGACGATGCAATGGAACCCTGCTTTTTGCTAGACCAGAAAATGGGGCCACCACCAAACATGAATACATATCCAGAAGTAGACTTCCGATCAATAGAATCTCCTGCCCAATCTGAATCTGTGTAACCAACCAACTCTAGATCAGATTCTGCAGCATAGTGAATGCCGTAGGTCCTGGTGCCCTGAATATACTGGAGGATCCTCTTGGATTCCTTCCAATGAATATCATGATACTGATGCATGTATCTTGATACAACATTCATGGAATAACAGATATAAGGCCGAGAATGTGTCAAGTAAAGCAAGCTACCGCTCAACTGGCGGTAGATTGTGCAATCCATGGGTGGAGTGCTTTTTCCTTCTTCAAGGCTAATCCATGAGAGGAAAGGGAAGGGAGAAGCCTTACATTCATCCATGTTAAACTTAATTATCAGGTCTGATATGTATTTATACTGAGTGACCATTGTCCCATCAAAATTTTGTGCAATTTCAAGCCCCAGAAATTGCTTCAAGAGCCCCAAATCACTCATCTCAAATGCATCATGGAGGGCAGTTTTTATGAATGAAATGGAAGCAAGTTTGATAGCAGTAATCAAGAGATTATCAACATATAAAAAAATTATAAGTAAATTACCATCATACTGCTGTAGATAAACATTCGGATCATATTTACACATTTGAAAGTTTTGCGAAAGAAGGAAGGCATCCATCTTGGAATACCATGATCTTGGGGCCTGTTTTAGCCCATATAATGACTTCTTTAATTTCCAAACCAAAGATGGATCTGAAATGTAGCCCTTAGGATGATTAATGTATATCTCCTCATGAAGATATCCATACAAAAAGGCACTCTTAACATCCATACGATGCACTTCCCAGTGCTTGGATGTCGCAATTGCCAAAACTAGGCGAATGTAGTCCATTTTTGCAACCTGTGCAAAGGTCTCATGGTAGTCCCCTCCTTGGACCTGGGAGAACCCTTTTGCTACCAGCCTTGCCTCATATTTGCAGGTCATACCATCAGCAGCATCCTTTTTCTGAAACATCCACTTGCATTGAACTAATATCCTCCCAGGTGGAAGAGGAGCTAGCTCCCAAGTAGCATTTTTCAGAAGAGAATTAAACTCTTCGTCCATGGCAGCTTTCCATCTCGGATCTTTCTAAGCATGGTAGTAAGACTTGGGATATGAAATTTTCATTAAATAACAAGTTTCAGAAAGCAAAGCATCATGTCAAGAGAGCACAATACCTGCTCTTTGGAAATCAGACCGTGTTCTTCTGGGATCATTAGGATTTCCAATTTTTTCACCGGCGGAAGCAAGTGTCTGCTTGGCCCAAGTTGGGAGATGTGATTGCACTTAAGAATATGATTCTGAACCTGCTGTTTTCTATTCACTGATATCAGATATCAGAGGTACAAAATTAGAGTCATCACCCCCAATTTCACCATCCAAATATTCAGCAGAATAGGAAGGAAAATCAACAGTTTTCTCCTTCACTAGTTCTACCTCTTGAAGAGGCTCATCGAACCAAACACTTCTTTCAATGAAATTTTTTTTTGTTCTGATATTCAGAAGCTTGAAAACTTTATATTCTTTTGGATATCCAATAAACAAACATTCAATACTTTTCAGTTGCAAATCTTTCCTCTTATCGTGCGGAATTCGGGCCCATGCAGTGGACCCAAACACCCTGAAATTCGACACATCCAGATTGTGTCCAAAGTAGAATTCGAAAGGGGTATTCCATTTCACGGATGAGTGAGGCATTCTGTTATGAATGTATGCAGCAAAATTCATTGCCTCAGCCCATAAATTTGCAGCCAAACTCTTGGCTTCCAACATGCATGTGGTCATCTCCTTGAGAGAGCAGTTCTTTCTCTCTGCTACACCGTTTTGAGGGGGAGTGTAGGGAACTGAGTGTTGGATCTGAATGCCACTGTCAGAACATATTTGAACCAACTCATTACTGAAATATTCCCCTCCATTATCAGATATCAAGGATTTTATCTTTTTCCCAGATGCATTCTCAAGCAGTGCTTTCAATTCAATGAATTTTTATAAGACTTTTGACTTTTTCTTGATGAAGAAGACCCATGTATATATAGAAAAATCATCTATGAAAGTGAGAACATACTGAGATCCATTCATGGATGTGATGGGCATTGGTCCGGTGATATCAGAATGAATCAGCCCCAAGATTTCTGATGCTTGGCTTGCCTTCCCCTGATCGAGCTTATGCTCAGGATGCTTGCCCAAAATACAACCCTTGCAAATTTCGGTGGTAGCTTTGATGATCGGGAGGCCTTCAACCATGGATTTTTTCTGTAATTGATGCAATTACTTGACGTTTAGATGGCCGAATCTCTCATGCCATAGTCTACTCACCTCATTTCCATGAGTCAAAAGAGCGGTGCGATTTGCCTCTGCCACAAAATGGGAAAACTGATAGGCTTTAGCATGATGGTTTGCTAAGCCCACTGCAACAAGTTTTCCGGATGCAATTTCAGTAATTTCTACATCATCTAGGATGAAGGTTAATTTCTTGGGTACTCCAGTATGAGTCATCTGATAGACATTCAAGAGGTTGGAGGCAGGAGAGCGTACGTATAGAACACTAAGAAAACTTCCATGCTCAAGATCTACTGTACCTTGTCCTTTTGAAATGATGGTAGAGTCATCTCCCATGTGGATGGGAATGCTTTTGCCGATGTCCAGAGAAGAGAAGGAATCTCTACTTGCCATCATGTGATTCGAAGCTCCAGAGTCTATGATAAGAGCTTTGGACTTCAAGTTGGTTTCCATGAGTGCATGTCCCCTTTCTTGCTGGTATTCCCGATCTTGATTGTCTTTCCTTCAAAAGCTTTCCAGAAGATTGATGTTATTTCTCTTGAGGAGAGAAGTAGCTTCATCAACTTTGTTCTTTATGCAGGCATGTTCAGGGTGGAAGCCCTTCCCGTAGTATGAACACTTGACTTTCTCTTTCCCATGTTTTCCGTTGTTTTTGTGTTTCTTCAAGCCTAAAGGTTCTTCTTGCTGCTGATTTTGAACTTTAGGCTTTGGAGCTTCGAATTTAGTTTTTGAATTCTTCTGCTGCTTTCCTTTACCCTTCGGATCCTTGGGTCCTGAAGCAAGAAGGGCTTGATCATGGGAGAATATGAATATCCCCATCTGGACAAGCTTATCATGCTCTTCTATTAGGGACTCAATGAAGGCATTGAGTGTAGGCATATTCCATCCTAGGGTTGTGAGATTCCCAACATGGAAAGTAGAAACAAATACTGAATAGTCGGCTCCAAGTTTTGAGAGAATGGCGAGGATGAGCTGATCATCCACCTTCTTCTCCTCACACTACTTCAATAAAAGGACTAGATGCTTGAATTTTGTGAAAAAGTCATTAAGGGTCTCGAAATTGCCAGGTTGAAGAGACAACAACTCATTTTCAAGCTGATAAAGCCTTAAATCATCTTGTTTTCCATACAGGGAGGAAAGGTGGTCCCAAATATATTTCAGAGTCTTCAATCCTGAGAGGTGGAATAGAAAATCCTTGGAGATAGAGATACATAAGAAACCGTAGGCTTCATCCATCTTGTTCCAAAATCTATCCTTGTCCACAACATGATTAGGCTCTTCTTCTGTATCCATAGTGACCCGGTAGAGTCCTTTGGCACGTAGCTGGATCTCCATGTCTCCTTTCCACTGGTGATAGTTGAAAGGAGTCAAAAGATCTATGGAATAAGCCATATCAAACTGTTGTAGCGAATGCAGTGAACCTGTAAAAACCTAAAATCAACACAAAAAGTCATCGTTAGGTCGAACAACCTGCACATTTCAGGTTTTCATCACACCCAGCATAATTGACCAAGAAATCTTGATAAACAATTCCTTTACTTGGGGTATTATGTGGTAAACCTTCGGCTTCTGGTGCAGTGCTATATTTTGAGCTTTTTCTCAATTTTGCATGCTAGATCCGCCATAAATCATGTTTTTATAAAGAATGAGCTTAGTCCCGCCATGAGCTTTGATACCATATTAATTATGTCACAATAATCTAGGGACTAAGCACAGTCTTACAAGTGATTCAAGACAAATTAGACATCAAATGGTGTAACGGTACTGCAATAAGAGTTTGCAGACACTGTATAATCAATAATAGAATGATAGTACAATACAATGTCATGCAGAATGCACGAATTCCAAGACATTTTGAATACTCAAGGAGGTCATTCGAATTACATGGATGGGTGTAGCTTAATTGAATGCCAGCCATAATCAACACACTTAGTTAACCACTGATCTGATCCTGTGTAGCTCGAATCCCTCGGTTGCCTCAGAATACAGCACATCGTCTTGTTTCTATTTAGCTTCGTGAGTTGCGGTATCAGTAACACAAGGATTTTCAATACTGGAACTCGGAGTTACAACATCAAACTATGGATTAAGAGGTTCCGTGTAGAATGCTTCATACCAATTAACCCTTTATCTCAAGTGGGATGAAAACATATTCGTCGATGGGATTACTAAGGAAGTTGTTTGATATATCAAAGGAAAAACTTGCTAAATGGGACTTATTACAATAATTATTTGTCTCAATCTTGATTGCGAAATAGTCCCTGAATCTAGAATTTTATTAACCTAAGCGATTTCCAATCACCCACTCCATAAAACCCATCCGATTTTCAATGAAATGAAAAGTAAGGTTTTACTGAAACCCAAAAATTTATCACCCCCAATTTCGCTTCACCTTACTTCCATAACTATCCTCTTGAGACAAAAAACATAAAAAAATAATTAAATGAAACGGAAAAGACAAAAATGGGTAGAATAGAGACCTAATTAAATTATTGTCTTAAAAAATTGTTTCAAAACTACTCCTAGTTTAGTAGTGTATCAAGCATTTTTATCATGATAGTTAATTGGTGTCAATAGCTAATTTGTGACACATGAGGGGGTCTAGAATTTACTAAACTCTAACATGATAGATGGATTCAGAGACCCCCTTTGAATCCATATGTCGTGCAAGAATTTAGTAAATTGAACAAATTCATTGTCAAAACTAAGTCCTAACTGACTCTCACACTAAGTCCTAACTAAATCAGAGTGCAATAGATGATTGAGTCTAACTGAAAGTGACTCATCACATGTAACTGCATGTCCAACTCAAGGATGTAGCACATCCATAACTCCAAGTAGCTCCGATGGAGTTAACTGAAGTGACACTTGTCATCAGAAGTGGTTGTAGGCGCCAATGTTGACTCCAGTTCATAAATATTGGCCAAAAAGAGACAAATAATAGATGGAGGTGCCTATACAACTCAGGTTAACTTATTGTTAGGTGAAATAACAATCAATTATCAATTAGGTGCACTTATGACACTCAATTCACCCCAGAATTGCTCCCCGATTGAAGGAGGGAGCCTAGTTAGCCTCCTTGATTGAAGGAGGAAGCCTAGTTAACCTCCCTAATTGAAGGTGAAGGCTTAGTTGGTCTGCTTGATTGAAGGAAGGTGTGGGTGTGCTCATGATGATGTCATAGTGTGCTCATCTGATGCCATGTAAGTCAATTAAATTTAGGATAGTGGGTAAATGGCCAAAATTGACCAAATAAGTGTGCATGTTGGGTAAATGACTCCAACACCCCCCCTTAAGCTATACTTGGTAGGAGTAAAATAAAATGCATGAAATTCTAAGGCCCCAACAATAAAGACCATAGGTCACCCTGTACAATAATGTAACTCAAACAATGCTAAAAAATAAATCTAAGTGAGGAAAGAGGGAAAAACCAGTGGGAAAAAAACCCCCTCAAGCTGAACAATGGAGAAGTAATATGAACACCTTGATGAAATCACCCCCAACAGTGAATGGATGTAAGTGAAATTCTTCTCTGAAAATCTCTTGTTGAATATGTCTGCAATCTGCTCATCAGTAGGGCAGTACTGCAGAACAATGTTCATGTCATGCACCAACTCTCTGATGTAGTGCATGTGTATCTCTACATGTTTGGTCCTTTTCCTGGTAACTGGATCTGTGGAGATTTTAATAGCACTTTGATTGTCACAAAATATGACAGTAGACAAAGCACTACCAAAATCAAACTCTAAAAGAATTCCTTGCAACCAAATAGCTTGGATGCAAGCATTCACCGCTCCTCTGTACTCGGCCTCTGCTGAAGACAATGCAATGGAAGCCTACTTTTTTCCAGAACAAGAAATGGGGCCACCTCCAAACATGAATACATATCCAGAAGTAGACTTACGATCAATAGAATCTCTTTCCCAATTTGAATCTGTGTAACCAACCAACTCTAGCTCAGAGTCTGCAGCATAGTGAATGCCGTAGGTCCCGGTGCCTTGAATATACTGGAGGATCCTCTTGGCTTAATTCCAATGAATATCATGAGGCTGCTGCATGTATCTTGATACAACATTCATGGCATAACAGATATAATACCGATAATGTGTCAAGTAAATCAAGCTACAAATCAGTTGGCGGTAGATTGTGCGATCCATGGGTGGAGTGTTTTTCCTTCTTCAAGGATGATCCATGAGAGGAAAGGGAATGGAACAGACTTACATTCAGCCATTTTAAAATTAATTAACAGGTCTGATATGTATTTATACTGAGCGACCATTATCCCATCAAAATTTTGTGCAATTTCAAGCCCCAGAAATTGCTTCAAGAGCCCCAAATCACTCATCTCAAATGTATCATGGAGGGCAGTTTTTATGAATGAAATGGAAGCAAGTGTGATACCAGTAATCAAGAGATCATCAACATATAAAACAATGATAATTAAATGACCATGATACTTCTGTAGATAAACATTTGGATCATATTTACACCTTTGAAAGTTTTGCGAAAGAAGGAAGGCATCCATCTTGGAATACCATGATCTTGAGGTCTGTTTTAGCCCATATAATGACTTTTTAATTTGCAAACCAAAGATGGATATGAAATGTAGCCCTTGTGATGATTCATGTATATCTCCTCATAAATATATCCATATAGAAAGGCCTTCTTCACATCCATATGATGCACTTCCCAGTGCTTGGATGTCACAATTGCTAAAACCAGGCGGATGGAGTCCATTTTTGCAACCGGTGCAAAGGTCTCATGATAGTCCACTCCTTGGACCTAGGAGAACCCTTTTGCTACCAGAATTTCCTTATATTTTTAGGTTTTAACATCAAAAGCAACCTTTTTCTGAAACATCCACTTGCATTGAACTAATTTCCTCCCAGGAGGAAGAGGAGCTAGCTCCCAAGTAGCATTTTTTCGAAGAGAATTAAACTCTTCGTCCATGGCATCTTTCCATCTCGGATGTTTCCTAGCATGGTAGTAAGACTTAGGATATGAAATTATCATTAAATAAAAAGTTCCATACAGAAAAGCATCATGTCAAGAGAGCGCAATACCTGCTCTTTGGAAATCAGACCGGGTTCTTCTTGGATCATCAGGATTTCCAATGTTTTCATCGGCGGAAGCAAGTGTCTGCTTGGCCCATGTTGGGAGATGTGATTGCACTTCAGAATATGATTCTGAAAATGATGTTTTCTATTCACTGATATCATATATCAGAGGTACAAAATCAGAGTCATTACCCCCAATTTCACCATCCAAATATTCAGCAGAATAGGAAGGAAAATCAACAGTTTTCTCCTTCACTAGTTCTACCTCTTGAAGAGGCTCATCGAACCGAACATTTCTTTCAATGAAAATTTGTTTTGTTCTGATATTCAGCAGCTTGAAACCTTTATATTCTTTTGGATATCCAATAAACAAACATTCAATACTTTGTGGTTGCAAATCTTTCTTCTTATCATGCGGAATTCGGGCCCATGCAGTGGACCTAAACACCATGAAACTAGACACATCCGGATTGTGTCCAAAGTAGGCTTCGAAAGGGGTCTTCCATTTCATGGATGATTGAGGCACTCTGTTCTAAATATATGCAGCAAAATTCATGGCCTCAGCCGATAAATTTGCATCCAATCTCTTGGCTTCTAGCATGCATGTGGTCATCTCCTTGAGAGAGCAGTTCTTTCTCTTTGCTACACCGTTTTGCTGGGGAGTGTAGGGAACTGAATGTTTGATCTGAATACCACTGTTAGAACATATTTGAAGCAACTAATTACTGAAATATTCCCTTTCATGATCAGATCTCAAGGATTTTATCTTTTTCCCTTATGCATTCTCAAGCAGTGCTTTCAATTCAATGAATTTTTCTAAGACTTCTGACTTTTTCTTGATGAAGAAGACCCATGTATATCTAGAAAAATCATTTATGAAAGTGAGAACATACTGAGATCCATTCATGGATATGATGGGAATTGGTCTGGTGATATTAGAATGAATCAGCCCCAATATTTCTGATGCTTGGTTTTCCTTCCCCCAATCAAACTTATGCTCAGGATGCTTGCCCAAAATACAACCCTTGCAAATTCCGGTGGTAGCTTTGATGACCCGGAGGATTTCAACCATGGATTTTTTCTATAATTTATGCAATTAATTGAAGTTTAGATGGTCGAATCTCTCATGCCATAGTCTACTGACCTCTTTTCCATGAGTCAAAAGAGCGGTGGGATTTGCATCTGCCACAAAATGGGAAAACTCGTAGGCTTTAGCATGATGGTTTGCTAAGTCTGCTGGAACAAGTTTTACGGATGCAATTTCAGTAATTTCTACATCATCTGGGTTGAAGGTTACTTTCTTGGGTACTCCAGTATGAGTCATCAGATAGACACTCAAGAAGTTGGAGGCAAGGGAGGGTACGTACAAAACATTGAGAAAACTTCAATGCTCAAGATCTACTGTACCTTGTCCTTTTGAAATGATGGTAGAGTCATCTCCCATGTGGATGGGAATGCTTTTGCCGATGTCCAGAGAAGAGAAGGAATATCTGCTTGCCATCATTTTATTTGAAGCTCCAGAGTCTATGATAAGAGCTTTGGACTTCAAGGTGCTTGCCATGAGAGCATGTCCCCTTTCTTGCTGGTATTCCCAATCTTGATTGTCTTTCCTCCGAAAGCTTTCTAGAAGATTGATGTTATTTCTCTCGAGGAGAGAAGTAGCTTCATCAAGTTTCTTCTTCATGCAGGCATGTTCAAGGTGGAAGCCCTTCCCGCCGTATGAACACTTGACTTTCTCTTTCCCATGGTTTCCTTTGTTTTTGTGTTTCTTCGAATTGAAAGGTTCTCCTTGCTGCTGATTTTGAACTTTAGGCTTTGGAGCTTCGAATTTAGTTTTTGAATTCTTCTGCTGCTTTCCTTTACCCTTCAGATCCTTGGGCCCCAAAGTAAGAATGGCTTAATCATGGGAAAATCTGATTATCCCGATCTGGACAAGCTTATCATGCTTTTCTGTTAGGGACTCAATGAAGGCATTGAGTGTAGGAATCTTCCATCCTGGGGTTGTGAGCTTCCTAGCACAGAAAGTAGAAACAAATATTGAATAGTCGGCTTCAATTTTTGAGAGAATGGCGAGGATGAGCTGATCATCCTCCTTCTTCACCTTACACCGCTTCAATAGAAGGAATAGATGCTTGAATTTTGTGAAAAAGTCATTAAGGGTCTTGAAATTGCCAGGTTGAAGAGACATCAACTTGTTTTCAAGCCGATAAACCCTCAAATCATCCTGTTTTCCATACATGGAGGAAAGGTGGTCCCAAATATCTTTCGGATTCTTCAATCCCGAGAGGTTGAATAGAAGATCTTTGGAGATAGAGAGACATAAAAAACCATAGGCTTCATCTATATTGTTCCAAAATCTATCCTTGTACACAACATGATTAGGCTCTTCTTCTGTATCCATAGTGACCCGGTAGAGTCCTCTGGAATGTAGCTGGATCTCCATGTCTCCTTTCCACTGGTGATAGTTGAAAGGAGTCAAGAGATCTATGGAAGAAGACATATCAAACTATTGTAGCGAATGCAGTGAACCTGTAAAAACCTGCAATCAACACAAAAAGTCACCGTAACGTCGAACAACCTGCATATTTCAGGTTTTCACCACACCCAACATAATTGACCAAGAATGCTTGATCAACAATTCCTTTACTTGGGGTATTAAGTGGTAAACCTTCGGCTTCTGGTGAAGTGCTGGATTTTGAGATTTTGCTCAATTTTGCATGCTAGATGCGCCAGAAATAATGTTTTTCTAAAGAATGATCTTAGTCCCACCGTGAGCTCTAATACCATATTAATTCTGTCACAGTAATCTAGGGACTAAGCACAGTCTTACAAGTGATTCAAGACAAATTACACATCAAATGGTGTAACGGTACTACAATAAGAGTTTGCAGACATTGTATAATCAATAATAGAATGATAGTAAAATACAATGTCATGTAGAATGCATGAATGCCTAGACACATTGATTACTCAAGGAGGTCATTCGAATTGCATGGATGGGTGTAGCTTGATTGAATGTCAGCCATAATCGAGACACTTAGTTAACCACTGATCTAATCCATAACAGACTGTCACACTAAGTCCTAACTAAGTCGGAGTGCAATAGATGACTGCGTCTAACTGAAAGTGACTCATCACATGTAAATACATGTCCAACTCAAGGAGGTAGCACATCAATAACTCCAAGTAGCTCCGATGGAGTTAACTGAAGTGACACTTGTCATTAGAAGTGGTTGTACGCACCAATGTTGACTCCAGTTCATAAATACTGGCTAAAAAGAGACAAATAATAGATGAAGGTGCCTATACAACTCAGGTTAACTGATTGTTAGGTGAAACAACAATCAATTAGCAATTAGGTACACTTATGACACTCAATTAACCCCAGAATTGCTCCCTGATTGAAGGAGGGTGAAGGAGGGAGCCCAGTTAGCCTCCTTGATTGAAGGAGGAAGCCCAGTTTACCTCCCTGATTGAAGGTGAAGGCTTAGTTGGCCTCCTTGATTGAAGGAAGGCGTGGGNCTGATGCCAAGTAAGTCAATTAAACTTAGGATAGTGGGTAAATAGGCCAAAATTGACCAAATAAGTGTGCATGTTGGGTAAATGACTCCAACACCCCACCTTAATCTATACTCAGGAGGAGTAAAATAAAATTCATGAAATGCTAGGGCCCCAGAAACAAATGCCATAGGTCACCCTGTACAATAATGTAGCTCAAACAATGCTAAAAAACAAATCCAAGTGAGGAAGGAGGGAAAACCCAGTGGGAAAAAACCACCCTCAAGCTGAACAATGGAGAAGTAATATGATCACCTTGATGAACTCACCCCCAATAGTGAATGGAGGTAAGTGAACTTCTTCTCTGAAAAGCTCTTGTTGAAGATGTCTGCAATCTACTCATTAGTAGAGCAGTACTGCAGAACAATGGTCATGTCATGCACCAACTCTCTGATGTAGTGCATGTGTATCTCTACATGTTTCATCCTCTGCTTGGTAACTGGATCTGTGGAGATCTTAATAGCACTTTGATTGTCACAAAATATGACAGTAGACAAAGCACTACCAAAGTCAAACTCTGAAAGAATTCCTTGCAACCAAACAACTTGGATGTAAGCATTCATCACTCCTTTGTATTCGACCTTTGCTGAATACAATGAAATAGCAGCTTGCTTTTATCTAGACCAGAAAATGTGGCCACCACCAAACATGAATACATATCCAGAAGTAGACTTCCGATCAATAGAATCTCCTGCCCAATCTGAATCTGTGTAACCAACCAACTCTAGCTCAAAGTTTGCAGCATAGTGAATGCCGGAGGTCCTGGTGCCCTAAATATACTAGAGGATCCTCTTGGCTGACTTCCAATGAATATCATGAAGCTTATGCATGTATCCTGATACAACATTAACAGCATAACAGATATCAGGCCAAGAATGTGTCAAGTAAAGCAAGATACCAATCGGCTGGCGGTAGATTGTGCAATCCATGGGTGGAGTGCTTTTTCCTTCTTCAAGGCTGATCACTGAGAGGAAAGGGAATGGAGAAGCCTTAAATTCAGCCCTATGAAAATTAATTAATAGTTCTGATATGTATTTATACTGAGTGACCATTATCCCATCAAAATTTTGTGCAATTTCAAGCCCCAGAAATTGCTTCAAGAGCCCTAAATCGCTCATCTCAAATGCATCATGGAGGGCGGTTTTTATGAATGAAATGGAAGCAAGTCTACTACCAGTAATCAAGAGATCATCAAAATATAAAAAAATGATAAGTAAATGACCATCATACTTCCATATATAAATATTCGAATTACCATGATCGTGGGGCCTATTTTAGCCCATTTAATGACTTCTTTAATTTGCAAACCAAAGATGGATCTGAAATGCAGCCCTTGAGCTACTTCATGTATATCTCCTCATGAATATCTCCATACAGAAAGGCACTATTAACATCCATATGATGCATTTCCCAGTGCTTGGATGCCGCAATTGCCAAAACTAGGCAGATGGAGTCCATTTTTGCAACCGGTGCAAAGGTCTCATGGTAGTCCACTCCTTGGACATTGGAGGACCCTTTTCTACCATCCTTGCCTTATATTTTCAGTTTTTTCCATCAGCAGCAACTTTGTCCAAAACACCCACTTGGATTGAACTAATTTCCTCCTAGGTGGAAGAGGAACTAGCTCCCAAGTAGCATTTTTCCGAAGAGAATTAAACTCTTCGTCCATGGCAGCTTGCCATCTCGGATCTTTCTGAGCATGGTAGTAAGACTTAGGATCTGAAATTATCATTAAATAAAAATTTTTGGACAACAAATCATCATTAAAAGAGAGCGCAATACCTTCTCTTTGGAAATCAGACTGGGTTCTTCTTGGATCATCACAATTTCTAATGTTTTCATCAGCGGAAGCAAGTGTCTGCTTGGCCCAAGTTGGGAGATGTGATTGCGCTTCAGAATCTGATTATGAACCTGATTTTTGCTGTTCACTGATATTAGTTATCAGAGGTACAAAATCAGAGCCATCACCCCCAATTTCACCATCCAAATATTCAACAGAATAGGAAGGAAAATCAGCAGTTTTCTCCTTCACTAGTTCTACCTCTTGAAGAGGCTCATCGAACCAGACACTTCTTTCAATGAAAATTTGTTTTGTTATGATAGTCAGCAGCTTGAAACCTTTAGATTCTTCTGTATATCCAATAAACAAACATTCAATACTTTGCGGTTGCAAATCTTTCCTCTTATCATGTGAAATTCGGGCCCATGCGGTGGACCCAAACACCTTGAAATTCGACACATCCGGCTTGTGGCCAAAGTAGGCTTCGAAAGGGGTATTCCCTTTCACGGATGAGTGAGGCACTCTGTTATGAATTTATGCAGCAACATTCATGGCCTCAGCCCATAAATTTGCATCCAAACTCTTAGCTTCCAGCATGCATGTGGTCATCTCCTTGAGAGAGCGGTTCTTTCTCTCCACTACACTGTTCTGCTGGAGAGTGTAGGGAACTGAATGTTGGATTCGAATGCCACTGTCGGAAGATATTTGCAGAAAATAATTACTGACATATTCCCATCCATTATCAGATATCAAGGATTCGATCTTTTTCCCAGATGCATTCTCAAGCAGTGCTTTCAATTCAATGAATTTTTCTAAGACTTCTGGCTTTTTCTTGATGAAGAAGACCCATGTATATCTAGAAAAATCATCTATGAAAGTGAGAACATACTGAGATCCATTGATGGATGTGATGGGAATTGGTCCACTGATATCAGAATGAATCAACCCTAAGATTTCTGATGCTCGGCTTGCCTTTCCCCGATCAAACTTATGCTTAGGATGCTTGCCCAAAATACAACCCTTGCAAATTCCGGTGGTAGCTTTGATGACCGGGAGGCCTTCAACCATGGAATTTTTCTGTAATTGCTGCAAGTACTTGAAGTTTATATAGCCGAATATCTCATTCCATAGTATACTGAACTCATTTCCATGATTCAAAAGAGCGGTGGGCTTTGCATCCGCCACAAAATGGGAAAACTCATAGTCTTTAGCATGATGGTTTGTTAAGCTTGCTGCAACAAGTTTTCAGGATGCAATTTCAGTAATTTATACATCATCTGGGATGAATGTTACTTTCTTGGGTACCCCAGTATGAGTCATCTGATAGACACTCAAGAGGTTGGAGGCAAGAGAGGGTACGTACAGAACATTGAGAAAACTTCCATGCTCAAGATCTACTGTACCTTGTCCTTTTGAAATGATGGTAGAGTCATATCCCATGTGGATGGGAATGCTTTTGCCGGTGTCTAGAGAAGAGAATGAATCCATCACTTACAAAAAAATCTCGGTGACAAAATAAATGAATTTGGAATTTTCTCAATATTAATTACGTAAATTCGACATAAAGATTAATGGATTTCAACATTTTATACATTCAACGGAGAAAAAGATGGATCTGGATACGTTAGGGTAAATCTATGCTACGAATTAAAATAAGTTGTTCTCTTTATGTTTCTGATCAGATTTTAGGGATGGATAACTGGGTTTAACGTAAGAATTTGTATTGTTATTATGCAATAGTTGAAATGTAACTTACAAAATAAAACATTTTTGAGCAAAAATTGTTTTAGTTTAATGGACACCAAAACCATGAATTTTGGTCAACTCATAGGTCGTTTGAGCTCATCATAATATTCCATGAAATAATTTCAAAACATTAGTCTCAAAGTATAAACAAGAACTAATTTGAGCATTTCAAAGCAATTTCATTTGAATCATATTTAACACTATTAATTAATTTACCATTTGGTGATTAGGTTTTAGTTTGCAAGTTGTGAACCCATGCCGATATCTATTGCATGCTCCAATTCCTATATACACGAGTCTCTGGTTATCTTAAGAAATGGAGTGCTGCTAGTGACGTTAGAGAAAGATGGTGAAATATTATTAGGCAAGAGTTTCAGTAATCAAATTTCAAATTTCTTCTTGGGTTTCATCAATTGAAGAAAGGATGAACTAGTTGCCTAGCAACAAATCACAAATCACAGTAGCATAGAAATAATGAAGAAAAATAACCTTGAATATTGTTAAAGATGTAAAACCAATTAGTGTTAAACTACTTATTCTTATTCTTTGACCTGACATCTTAGGTATTTTCGCTTTGGGTTAACACTATCGACGAAGGTTATCTAGCTAAAGGCTGTAGGGTTTATTGAAGCATTTTACACACATTTAGCAAAATTTATGGATGCCAATTCGGTATGGAAACACCAATATATATGACATTATTACATACATTTTAAGATTTGTCAGTATAGAAACATCAATTTATGTCTTATATGCCCTCCATAAATTACAGTCATTTGCAAGCTTTTTTACAACTTGTTGAGTTTTACCTATATTACCTATTACGAGATAGTAAATTATGTCATATCACCACCCATACCTGTCATGGTCTACATCAATTCTCTGAATTCCAACTTTCTCTTTAATTCCAACAATGCATTACGATCGCCGATACATAGGAAAGATCAAAATTGAGAATTGTTCCACGTGAATCCACGCAGAGGGTTGCGTGTATCTGTTTGCCATGTTAACAAGCTGTTCCAATTTTAATTGCTGGAGAAAACTCTATTGGCAACAACAATTATGAGCAACTTGCACAATTAAACTCTCAAATTGAAATTAAAGATATACAATTCAAACCAACAATAAATCCATTGTCAAATATCTGCAAGATAAGTTATTTTTGTTTTAATATCATTATAGGGATTGTATAAATTACATTCATGGATCAGAAATTAATGACTACAATTAAGATTTTCAAGGATTAAATTTCCCAGAAATGATATGAGTTTATAAGATTGCATTGAGGATTAAGGCCAATTAGTAATTTATGTTATATGTATGGAACCTGGATATATTTTTGAATCAGAATCTCATGGATCATGCTGTAGAATGCACCAATATCCTAAAGAGCAATGTCTTGTAGGAGAGTAAAATATTGAAATTGTACTATTTAGGTTTTAACAGTTTGGTGCCTCGGAATAAAAAGGATGAGGAGATATTTATTGTACTTTCTGAGTGTTGCTGGTCTCATAACTTAAGATGACATGAACTTGGATATTTACGTTTAGGCATCTTCATAATCCAACACATTTGTCACATTTAACCATAACTGAGCAAGTAACCCTAAGAAAGTTGTTAAAGGCGCCGAGCTACCGTGGCTATATTTTGAGTGGCAGAGAATTAGGGTTCGTATTGAGTTTAAGGCGTGGAGTGGGTTACATTTTGCAATGGTGCTGTTTCCCTACCGATCCACCATTAACCCTAGATCACTGTGAACATTATGATCCTTACAACGATCAATAAAGTAGCCTTGGAATTAACTTGACATGACCTACTCTGTACATGAAGTGGCCTTAATTAATTATCTCCTTCAGAGCCATGATTTTAATAAATGTATGATGATCTCATCCCGCCGCCACATATTGGGCACCATTTTACAAGGCGGAGATCATATGTATGAGGCAATCCCATTTAAGAAAAATCTTTCATAAAAAAATAAAAAAATACAGACTATAGTTTTAACTTTAGAAATACAAAAGAATTTACTTCCACTGACATGAATAATATCACCTTCATGAAAACTATATTGTCCCTTGTCGGGGACATAATAATCATAACCGATAAAACCGTCGCTAATAAGGATCCATGTGTTCAAGTACAATAAAAAACTATTACATATATTTTGAGTGGTCATTTTAACAAAGCCAATACTAAAGGTATTGCAACATGAAATTCATGTTTGATTATCATTATATATAATATTTCCAAATGGAAAATTTGATTATGTCGTTATGTGTTTGTTTATTTAAGGTTAACATTGAAACATATAAATGAATTTAGATAAAAAATTTAATCATTCTTGCTCAAATTTTCTTGTTTTGATTGACTTTAAAGAAGCTGTGACAACTTTAGTTCTCAATCTTAGTGTGATTATTGCGAGTTCTTAATGGTCTAGGCACCGCTTATTGCAAGTATCCTATTGTCTATCTTGGCTTGATTGAATGTTGTTAAACTTGTTCAATATGCATATTTAATGGTTTCTATGGTTACAACTTTATTTCCATAGAAAAGTTCACGAGGAAAGAGAATCATTGAATCCATTAGCCAAAGGCTTGTAGCTCTTATTGATATCACCTAGACTTGGGTAATATTTTTTTGGTTCTATCCATTATGAAAGAATCCTCTACTAGTCTACAATTGATGGCAGGAAATCTATAGTTTGTTTGCATGAGCAAATTTTAGTGATTGGAATCAAGGGTTACTAGGGTTGGTCCCATTGTTAGGCTCATTCAATGGATTTTAGTGTTTAGGTGTGGATGGATTAGCCTCAAAATCTACCAATTTATTCAAAAAGGTCCAAGATTTGCTAAATCTTTAGTAGATGATGTTTGGAAAGTGTTTGGCGAAATGATTGAATGCCAAGTGTTCAGAGTAATGCAGTCTCTCTAAGCATGCTTTCAAATCAAAGATCAAATTGATCTTAGGGAAAACTTTGATATTGTGGGTGTACTATGAAGTTTCAATTTTGATATAAAACTAAAGTTGGAGCACATGCAATAGATTTTGACAAATAAATAGGAGACTTTTTTTTTCAACAAAACAACTCAAGAATCAGGCTTTTTCATATGACTACAATGCATGTAAGGATTCCAATTTTTTTGGTTTTATGGGAGGGGTGGTGGGTAAAGGTGTTTCTATATATTCCAATTCTTATGTTAAGGACATAGTCATAATTTTTTTATCCAATCCATTTAATTCAATCTCTCTTGTGCCTAGAGTATATATCATGGATACATGATGACAAGAGGTGAGTGGAAGTCAAAATTATAGAGATCACAAGAATACATTATATTATATAAATCTGAAGGGGCCATATACAAATTTAATGGTTATTGGAATCCTTGAGATTTGTTTAGGTGGATATACTCAACTTGAACATTAAATGATGAAATATTTATTGGCTCCAAATGTTTTTTTATTGTTTTCTTTTATAATCATGTTGATTAAAAAAATGTTTCAGGAGGGGCATTAGTTTTGGGGGAGAGCAGGTTTCCTTATTACTCCATGGTTTCCCGATTTTAAACCCGTTTATCTTTTAGTGACTATAATTCTCATTTGAATCTAGCTCCAAAACCCACCATTACATTTTTGGTATTTATTAGTCATTGAGGATATTGGGAACTCATTAGGCATCTATATAAAAATAGATATTGAGAAAGTTGTTGAAAATTTTGTTCAAAAGGATTTTAATACCAAATATAAAATTTTTCCTTTTTGAAAAAAAGTTTCCCTGATATGAGTTATGTGAGTTTTCAACCTTAATGTTGTTATAAATTAGTTTATAAAACAACAATGGAAAAAAGTACAATATATCACTTTCAAAAAGTATGATCTTCTTGGAAATCCAAAGAGAAAAGATAGAAAACAACTTGGATAAGTTTCAACACTCTTGGGAAGCTTATTCCACATAAATGAGATCTAAAATTCATTTTTACAACAGTGAAAAAAGGTATAGAAAAAACAAAACAACCCTTAGATTCCTCAATGTTGTTTTCAAATCATTTAACATTTATTCTTTTACTTATTTCAAATCAATTAAGAGATATATAGTAGTAAATAACAATACATGAAGAATATTTATGGAAAAAAATCAAATATGGAAAATGCAAAAGATTTTGACAATTGAAAACTTCATTTATATGCTCAAGATGAAGTAGATGCATATTCCACAACCTTCTCCCAATGCTAGTGCAATTCCTCTAGCTCTCCAAAACCTTACCTAGGGAAACCAAGAAAACTCTCGCTCAACCAAGAAAACCCTTGCTCAACCAAGGAGATAAACGTGCAAGAATCATTTCAACAAGTCCTCCAATGCAAACCATCCCATTCTCTTCTTATTATTGACCAAATGCACCTGGGGTTTATCGCTTAACCCTAATATTTTTTCCTTCTTAGTGTAGAAACCCTAACCTAGAAATCCTAAAGGAACTCTTGCACTCCAAGACAAGATAGACCAAGTACATAAGAAGCTACAAGAGTGAGAGAAGAGTGATTACCACCAATGATTTATTCACAAGAGTAAATCCTAGAATATCACAAGGATCAAGCTCCAACAAAGATGTATCCTCTAGAGTTCATAGCTCCTCCTAGGGTTCATGAGGAAACCCTAGAAAATATCTTTAAGAAGACAAATGCAAAGAGAAGAGATGTAATTATTGATGTTGATTAAGTAGGATTCTCTCCTTACTCTATATATAAGAGAGGTAAGGGATTCCAACAACACAATGTGGGCCTAAGACCTTACAAGAAACCTACAATGAACACTTGTAGGCCAACACAAGTGAGAAGATACACTCTAAAGTATGTGTGTCATCCTCTAAGGTTATGTTGCACAAATTAAGGGCTCCAAGATGATTTAGATACATAATGAATTTCCACATGTCCATATCACAAGCCTCCATGAAATCCAATGATCCTTCTAAGTAATACACTACACTGTTTCAGTCTCCCTCTATAAGAAAAATATCATAGATGAGGTATCTCTCAACCAAATCCAAGCCTTTAAATAGGAATACAAGCCATCCCATGCTATCTAAATATTGATGCCCTATTTTGGAATGCACAACACTCATCCTCCAACGTAGGGAACCCTCCACACATTTGAGATATCTATGTGGCCATAATGAAGGGATTCAACCAAACTATCAAGAGTTATCTAATGCCCGACGAAATAATACCAAGCTAGGAACCATATGATAAAAAAATCACCAAGAAATCTATCTCAACTATGAAAATATATCACATACCATATTCCATGTACCAATCCATATTGAACCATCCAAGGGTTAAACATACACCATGCTGTTATAACAATATTTAACATCCTTTACGAATACAAACAATGCTTGACTCAAGTTACATTTTATGCCAGAAATAACAATGAAATATTGAATATTTTCCCTTAATTTCAAGTTTGGTCACGACTATTCCTTAGGAAAGTAGTGACCGATCACTACTTTACTAGGAAAAGGAGTGACGAAGGCCTTTTGGTCACCCATTTTAGGATATTAGGTGCAACAAAGATTCTTTTGGGGAAAATCAAGAACGAAAGGGTGCATGTAAAGAAGAATTTGAGTTATTTTGAATGAATGACACATGTACAATATGCTTGACAACACATTTCAAACTCATCGATCTCTATAGCCCTATAAAAGAAAGGATGAGGTGAAGAGTAAGGGACAAAAAATTCCCAAGTAAAACATCCTTAGGATGAAGTAATCATGGTTGAGTAAAATCCCTCTTAAGCTTTGGTTTCCATTTTTGTTAAGAGTTTAGAGTTTGAGAGAAGAGTAGTAGCTTGTCAAAGTATTTCTCACTAGAATAAAATATAGATTTGGATTGGAAAAAGGTATCAAGTGATTATGGCTAAGGAGGAGGCTCATTCTTTCGATAAGGGAGTCCAACAGTGGCTTCAAGGTATATTATTGTATTTATTTCATATTTTTCAATATAAATCTACCTTTTCCCCCCCCACCAAAATCTATGTTTTGTCTATATGTTTGAGCACATTTTGGTTGGAGATCTATGGCTCCAAATCATAGATTGGGATTCTTTTATATGCATATGAATTGTTTATATTGTTTTAAATAAGGCAAGAGAAGGCCATTTGTGTTTTATTCTATGTGTAGGTTGATGAATCTTTGAAGTTGGATCAAGAGCACAACAAAAGCAAGTGGAAAATTTGTTGAAATACGATTTCATTTACCCTATCTCTCTTACAGAATGGGTATCCAATATTGTTTTGGTTGATAAGAAGCAGGGGACCATACATGTATGTACTGATTTCTGGAACTTAAACAAGGCATGTCCAAAGGACAACTACCCCATGCCATTCATTGATTAGATTATTTATGCATGTGTGGGTAGCGAATTTTTCTCGTTTTTGGATGGTTTTTTGGGATATAAATAGATTCAAATCAAACTCAAAGACCAACACAAAACTGCCTTCATCTGCCCTTGGGGTACATTTGTGTACAAAAATATTCCTTTTGGCTTGAATAATGCCGGGGAAACCTTTCAACGTGCTATGAACTTTGATTCCCATGATATTAAGCACATTGTTGAACCGTACCTAGATGATCTTCTGGCCCATTCTTGAAAGAGGAAGGATCATCTGGATCATCTTCGTTTGATTTTTGAAAGATGCAGACATTACAAGGTTCACTTAAATCCCCATAAGTGTGTTTTCTGCGTCGATTCAGGGTGAATTTTAGGTTTCATAGTCTCCAACAAAGGCATAAGGGTTGATCCATTGAAAGTAGAGGCGATTGTTAATTTGCCTCCTCCTCGAACCACCAGATACTTACAAAGTCTACAAGGAAAGTCAAACTTTCTCTGACATTTTATTGTGAACTATGCCATATCACTAAGGGCTTCATGTGCTTTTTTAAGCAAGACACCCCATTTCTATGGGACAAATCCACACAGCAATCCTTCAAGGCATTGAATAAAGCATTGATATCATATCCTCTTTTGTGCCCGCCATATTACACGAAGGACTTAATATTGTATCTGGATGCATCAGAGCCCACGATTGGTGTAGTGCTAGTTCAGGAAGATGACGAGTACCAAGAACACGTTATCTACTATCTCAATCGTGCTTTGGCTGGACTTGAACTTAGATATTCACATGTCAAGAAACTGGCTTTGGCGGCAGTCTATGCCGTCCAGAAATTGAGACACTACATCTTACTGAGGACAACTATTGTCACTGTGGACGTAAATCCTTTCCAGTATGTTTTATCCTGACGTATAACCAGGGGAAAATTTAATAAATGGACTGTCATTCTCCAGGAGTTTGACCTAGATTTTTAGTCCGCCAAGTCTAAGAAGTCCCTAGTATTCACGAAACTTATTTTAGAGTTCCCGAGCGATGACAACATAGCAATAGAATATGATCCATTTCCTGATTAGAACATTTTCTTAATTTCAATTTTTGATCCTTGGTACGAATATATCTTAGTATATATACAGACTTTGAAGTGTCTTGCGACCTTATCACGGGAATATCGGTGCAAGTTAATATTGAATGCCAAAAAATACCTCATAATCGATGATATGTTATATAGACGAGGGCTAGTTTCCATCTTAAGTTGATGCCTTCCCCAAGAGGAGGATGAGTTTATTCTGAATGATTCTCACAATGGAGTGTGTGGGGGTCATTTATCTGGGATAACAAAGACCGAAAAGATCTTGTGTGCCAGGTATTTCTATCCTACCATCTTCAAAGATTGAGTAGAGGCTGTAAAGCGCTATCATCCATGTCAGATCTATACCATAAAAATGTTGTTGCACCCTCCTCTTCTTTTTCCCATTGTCGTGGTAGGTCCCTTCACCAAGTGGGGAGAGATTTCATGACTTACAACCCAGTTTCTGCTGGGGGGCACAAGTACATCATTGTCGTTGTTGACTACTTTACGAAGTGGGTAGAGGAAATGCATACCCACGGGGTCTTCATTTAGTGAAACTTTGTCATATCACCTTCATTCATGGGACATTAAAGAATACCCCTAATTTCACAAGATATTAATAAAGACCTACCAAAATCATTTTGTTGATACCCCCTCCCATCACATATTTTTAATTTAAAAAAATCCATTTTTATGAGATATTCCCTATATTTACTAGATATTTCTTTTTATACCCCCCAATACCTACAATATATTGACCTTAATTTTCATGATTAAAAAAAAACCCCTTTATGAAAGAACGTGATAAGATATTGTTCTACACGGTGAATCCCCTATGTGCCTACCTTTAAAGTCGATGGTGAGACGACGACATATTTTGTATTCAATCGGATCATCGCAAGGTTCAATATTCCGAAGAATATTGTCACTGACCATGGTAGTAATTTTCAGAATAAGATGATGACCGAATTGATCACTATGTTAGGTTTTAGGAAAGACCACTTGTCTTCCTTCTACCCGCAAGAGAATGGACAAGTAGAGGCAATTAACAAGATCTTGAAAACCATTCTCAAGTGAACTATAAATGCAAGTAGGTCAAACTAGAACATCATTTTGTATCATGTGCTCTGGGCGTACCAAAAAAAGGTTAATACTACCACAGGGTTTTCACATTTCCATCTCATTCATGGGGTGGAAGCAGTCATGTCGGTGGAATGCGAGATACCATCCCTAAAAATTGCAATTCACGTACTTCCTGATACTTTTGAGATAGAAGAACATTTGTTGCATCTAGAACATCTAGATGAACAACGTATATATGCACTTATAGCAAATGAGGAACACAAGAAATGGGTGAAAAATAAATATGACAAGGTTGTTAAACCTAGGGTTTTCTCCGAAGGAGAGCTTGTTTTGGTATGGGACCAGGATAAGGAACCCCTGGGGGCAAGAAAGTTTAAATCTATGTGGTTAGGCCCGTATGTTGTGTCAAAAGTCTTAAAGAAGGGTGCATACGAGTTAATTGATTATGATGGAAATAAGCTTCCCGAGCCCCGAAACAGGCTCTACCTGAAGAAGTATTACACTTAGGCGTGATTCTTTTTCTTGTATTATAGCTGTATATTTTTGTAAATGGTCATTTTTTGTTAGTGTTTCTTATGTAGCGTGGTGTCATTTTAGATGTCTTTGGAGTGGTTTGTAGGGTTTGCTTATGGCGCCAACTGTCACACTTGCAATTTGGATCCAACTGCTTGGGTCATTTATGCACCCATAGGACAACTGGTTGCCTCAGGAGGTGGTTTCTTAGGTCATGCAAATATAAATGTAGTTTAGTACAATGTCGTTATTGAGCTTCTTTGGGATGCTATATCGCATGGTATCACCTTCCTGGAAGTTAGACTTGAATCTTAGTTAGTGGTCTCTCAGCTCAATGGGGTCTACCAGGTGAGACACCCTACCCCTTTACGTCAAATTTTGTGAATTAGGTTACTTTAAAGGAATTTTGAGCACATTATATATCAAGATATTTCAAGAAATCAAAATACAATCACTGATGCATTTGATAACTACATACTAGATTGGAATTTGTCACACACTTCGTAAAATAAATACACAGATACATTTGAGACACATGTAAATAACCGGATATATATATATGTAAAAAGTATGTCCATATACATTGAGTTTCTGGTTCAAATATCCAATCAATAAGTACGAACTCTCGATAACATAGGATAGCCCTTGACACCTTTCGGAGTAGGAGTAACCAGGTTGGAGGTACTCCAACCACATGATCCTACATGGACATGGGAATACGCTCCATCCTCAGTGTCAGTACACCATGGGTAAGCCTGTCCATCTTTCACTCTACAATACAAAGCATAGCTTTGTCCCCACCACCATCCACTGGTCGTACAAAGGTCCTCGGATGTCCATATGGACAGACAGTCCCAATATCTCCATATCATAAAGAACGAATCAGAATCGAATGAATTACATATTCATATTAACTTATAAAGAAAAATATCATAAAAATTTAAATATGTGAAAATTAAAAACTCACCCATGTCTCTCCATGCTCCTCCTAGAGAGAGAAACAACTCAGGATCGCTATGAAAGTCCAAACCTGCATATGGGAACTGCTCCAGAGCAGACACCTGGCAGCTCCACCACGCATAGAAATCATTATTGTAGCCACCCTGGATTGTTGGCAACATGGAAATATAGGTTGAAATTGATGGCAATTGAGGAATCCTACAAACCAATAGAGAAGGATTCCCACATGTTGAAGATGAAGGAGCTCGTATTTTGAAGTCAGAGGAGTTGCATAGAGAGCTTAGGATGAACTACACCGGTTTAATCAGGAAGGAGACTTAGGGATTGTTGGATAGATAGTTTAGATTAAATCCATAGGGAAATATACAGCTATAGATAAGATTCCACAAAGAAATTGGGCAGATCCATAAAGTCATGGTGAGATCCGCATTCGATATAAAATCGGGTCAGTAAGCATCCCGCATGAGATCCGATAGTTAAGGATAAGTTCCGCAAGGATAGGTGGAAAAGATGAAGTTACACAAAAGAGTATAGATCGGCAGTCAAGATCTATCCTGCAGCAGATTGATGGTACAAAACTAAGGAAAGAAGAGAGTCGAAATTGTGAAAAGGTGAGTTTCCAATTTCAGTGCGGGAGCGAAAGTGCGGGTGCGGAACCGCTAAAAAAAATGTTGGAATCATGAAAAAGTTGAGTTTCTGACTTCCACATTCCGCAGTGCGGAAAGGAATGTCCAGAAAGCGGAACTGCGGAAAGCTATACGTCAAAGTTGTGAAAGTTGAGTTTCTAACTTTTGCATTTTGCAGTGCAGAAAGGAAAGCCTGGAAAGTAGAATTGCAGAAAGTTATAAGTAGAACTCTTGAAAGTTGAGTTTTTGACTTTGGCATTTCATAGTGAGGAAAAGGAAGTGCGGGAAAAAAAAGTATGGGAAGTGAAACCATGGAAAGCTATATGTTGAAGTCGTGAAAATTTAGTTTCTGACTTCCACATTTCGCAGTGCAGAGAGGGAAATGCGAAAAGGAAATTCTGGAAAGCAGAAGAGCATAAGCTTGTTTTTGCAAACATTGAGTTTTTGACTTCCGCATTCTGTAGGGAAGAAAAGGCGAAAGTGGAATGCCATTGAGAAATGGTTGGTGCGGAAAGGCACTTGCAAGAAGGCTAGTGCGGAAGCAGAAAGGTGGAAATATGCCTGCAGAAAAGAAGGATGCCCGCAGGGGTTTAAAGGAGCATGTAGAGGGCATGAGGAAATCTCCCATGCCTGAAGTTTGGTCATGAAAGATCAAGCCCACACTTTCGAAGGAGATGAAGCCCATAGGATTGGATTTAGAGGCGGCCTTGAACCAGAGAGAGCATAAGCTCGCAGCTTTAAAAGACTATGAAGCCCGTGGAAGACATGAGAGAAGTTTGCTGGTCTAAATATGAAGGAGCCCACATTTTTATAAAGAAACATACCCATCAGCCAGAGATGATGAATACAACAAGCTCACAACCAACAATAATAAAGCCAGGAAATCCTGGAAGAAAGGAAAGCTCGTAGACAGAGATATAATTTAATTAGTTAATTAATTAGAACAAATTAAATTATAGATTCATAACGGAGACTTGAAAGGGCATGAGAATTTGAAAGGGAATGATCTTGGTTTGAAGAGATGATTGAAGAATATATAAACAAAATATCAAATGGTAAGAAAAGTGTCTCTGTCATCCAGATCTATGTAGCCAAAGAATAAGACAAAGACCAAAGAAGAGTAACAAGTGATAGTGTTTTTAAGAAGATCTGGAAGTTTAATAATATCAAATAAGGGTGGCAGGGTGGTGCTAGGGAAGGCTACATGTTTTCAAGGAGGTCTTAGCCTCCTTCCAGTAGTGGCTGGAGAATCAGGGTATTGGTGTATCATTGTCTGTAGGTTCAGAAAGAAACCAGGGTGTGGGTGCATCCTTCTGTAGTGGCTGAGAAACTTGGGGATTGTGTTCTCGAGCAAGTGGGTGCTTGCAAAGAACTATTGTCTATTTTAAAAAGAAATTTTTGCAGATAATAGAAACGTATTGGTGGTTTACCTTATTGGGTTCCACGATAAATCATTGTGTCCAAATTTGTTTTTACATTTATAAAAGAAATTGTGTGCAAATTTCTGTCACTGATTCACCCCCCCCTCTTAGTGACTAGACTTGATCCATGAATTGGTATCAGAGCAGGATCCTTCATCACAGTTTAACCACTGGAAGGGAGATCCTATTACAACTACTATGGATCAATAGATGAAGATGTCAATTAGAGTCCCCATATTTGATGGTGAAGACCATGTTTTCTGGAAGATTAGAATGAAAAACTATCTGATGTCCATTGGTCAAGAAGTTTGGCCTCCAGTCAATATGGCCCGTGATTAATGTAATGAAGGACGTTTTTGTGCTCAATATGGCCTGTAATAAATATGAAAGACATTTTTGTGGCTATTTATGACTATAATAACTGAGTTGTACTGAGTCGACCCTGTGCGGTCTTGTAACATCTATAAATAGGAGGAAACCGTTATGTATAAGGGTTTAGTCAATTGGTTCGATGAATAATTAGAAGTATTTTGAAGAGATCAATGGGAAGTGTGATAGTAGTAGGATGCTGTTGAGCCGCGAATTTGCAGCTGTGTGTGTAGACCGTTTTGTAAGAGTCATTTTGCAGCTGAGTGTGCAAATAGTAGAGTAGAGGAGTCGATCCAGGATGTGTGTAGATCGGTAGGAGTAGTTAGAAGAATAAAACATAGAGCATGAGAGAAAGAAAGATTCTGAGCTAAATAGACATATCTCAAATCAATCTACAACTTGCAGGCTGCAAGGTGCCATATATTTCTCATTTCAGATGAAGAGCAACTTGGTGGTTTTTACCCAGATGGATTTCCATGTTATTTCCTATGTCGCTGAATGTGAATGTGAATGTTGAATGTTTGCTTATCTTGCATTATTTATGTTTATTGCTTAAGTGAATGTCACAATATTGATAAAAGCAGTTGAATGAATGAATGACTAAAGCATCATCAAAGAATTATGTATTATTTCATGCTCAAATACTGTTAAGTTGCGATACTGTCGCACCATTGTAATTTACTTTCAAGGAATCATCTGCATCGCATAGTTGTTCCAGTTGTTAAGTTGTCAAGGACAAGGTTGTTTCACACGTTGGCTGTGTCACACTGTTGCACCACTGTCGAGTTTAGTAAAAAATACTCCAACCTTTTGACTCTTTCGAGCTCCTTGGCTGCGCGCTAGGGGACTGCTATCCCTTGTTGACTGCGGAAACACGGTTATGGAAGTTACACATTAAGATATCTTGGGTGAGACTGCACCTGCCTCGCAGGTGTTTCTGGCTGAGCTTGATCTGTTGGGCCGATGTCTTTGGGTGTTTTGTTGGTTTGGTGGGTTTGTTGAACCTGGGTCACTAGAGTAAGGAAAATTAGGCCAACAAATGGTTCCGTTGCCAGGACCCTTAATCATTTTAGTCGAGGGAAATGTTGTGGCATTCAACAAAGAAGGAAATTGAAGATTGGTTGGAGTCTAAGATTGTAGCATTTGCGCAAGAAGAGAGTGCAAGATTGCGGTTGACCATAGAAAACTGGTTAGACCGATACCTGTACATCGATATTCATGAAATATTATTTGCAGAGTTTCCTATTGTGCTGCATGAGTGGTTGTTAAGATTGGCGTCTCGACAGATAAATTTCCAGAGAAGAGAAGCGGTTGAGTGGAGTGCTTAACTGATTCACGAGTTAACTAGTGTAAGTAACCCCATCTCTAGAGCTGTTGATTTTTGGGTCGACAATATTTTGCAAGGGTATATTATTGAGTTTGCAGTAGAGACGATAACCTCATATGGTGAGGTTGAAATAAATTTTTTCCAAGGACCCCGAAGAAGGTACTTTTTGTCTATAACTACATGGATAAAGATGCTCGTCTATGAGAAGGGAATTTTTTAGTTGAGCAGTTAAGTCGCATATCCAGAGGAGGGGATATGTCGCATATGACCTGTAAAGAAAATGGGAAATGGTGAGTTGAGATGTTCCCAGGAAGTATAGAACCTGAAATAGAAGTTGGATTCCTGAGGAGTGGAAGGAGATTCCGGTTAGGGAAAAGAAGAAATATAGTAGGAGGTAGACGAACTCCTAGTCTATTTGAAGAGAGTGAGTATGAAGTCGAGTCACGAATGGACTAAGGGTCTTGCAATGAAGAGGAAGACTATAGCCTAATTTCTGAAGGATCAGAAGAGTCCAAAGAGTCTATAGAGACACTAAGATCAAGACACAACTATACCATGACAAGAGTATCACTAGAGGTAAGGTCTAGAGCCTCATCTCTTGAAAGAACTGTTAACACTGATAGTGCTAGTACTACGACTAGCACGCAAGGAAGTCCACCTCCATCAAATTTTTCATTGAACATCCCTGACGCCAACTCAATGGCTGGGGAAGATATTAGATTACCCATTAGAGGAAATTTCAACTCAAAATGGGCCTTTTAAATTTTATTCAAATTCCATGTCATCATGTGTTAGCCAATGAAATTGCTTTAAATTTGAAATACCGTATAGGTCTTAAACACTTTTTAAATATAAATTTGGGGATAGGTATCATAAAAAAAACTACTTTTTTTGTTCCTTTGCGAATCTGTTTGGATGGTTCGCCAAGTTCATAATGTGAACATAAGGAAAGCGCAGATCATTACGACTTTGCAAGGTCATGCGTTGGACTGGTTTATGAAGTTTTTTGTAGTGCTAATAGAAAACCAACAAGAGACCCTTGATGATATATGACTCGTGATGATTTGTGAGTTCATAAAACCTAAATCTGAGTCACGGTGCATCACTAAGATTAAGTAGATAAATCAGTTACCGATGGAATCCGTATGGGATTTGAATCAGCGGTTTAAAACTTTGATGGCCAAAGTTAGTTTCCAAATGTCGGATGTGCAACATAAAGAGTGGTTTATTGCTGTGCTATTAACACACATCTGAGCTCCTTTGATGCAACATAAGATAGTGTCGTAGACAGAAGTGCTAGAACTAACGATGAATATTCAATCCTCGCTGATCGGAGATGGTGTCGTAGGAATGATGCAGATTCAGTTGTAGTTGGATAATCTGACTGTGCAGCTCCAGGATGTGAAGAAGGGAAAATAAGCCCAAGAGGACATGTGGTGCAAAAGATGTCTAATGGATGGACACACCAAGGATAATTGTCCGTCGTACATGAACTATGTCTCACCGGGTGTGCCAAATCCATTAAGTACCCATGGACTACCCTGGTGCCGAATATGTCAGAATAGAGGGAATCACGATGAGGACTATCTATACTTACAAAAGATTGTAAGTAACCCAGCCAACATTTTATGTAGATTTTGCAAATTAGTAGGGCATGATGAGAAGGATTGTAGAGCATATCAACTCCTAAAGGAGAAGACAATAGACATCTATTTGATGAAGAACGACAGACAGATTCAGGATGAACAGGCACATGCATACTATAATCCTATTCCTCTCCCACAAAATTAGTATCAGAATCAGTATGCACTGCATAATCAGTATGCACCATAGAATCAGTATGCATCGTAGAATCAGTAGCCACCACAACAACCACACCCTCAGGGAAGGGGGGGGTGGAAAATTCAGAGGTAGAGGAGGAGGAGGAGGATTTGACAAAGGAAGAGGTCAAGTCATATGCTATAACTATGGACATTTGGGCCATTATGCTAGGGATTTCCATGAACCTGAAAAGACATGTTGATATTGCAAAGTGCATGACCATAATGTGGAGTAGTGTCCCTAGTTGATTGCAAAGTGACAAGCTCGAACCATCGGAGGTCCTAACCCCACGCAGAATCCAAATCCAAATCCTAACCCAAATGTTCAGATGATTACTGCTGAGCTGAGAGAACCAAGCATTGCTGTCGTAACACAAGGAGGTGTTGCGAACGGAGCTGATCAGAATATACCACAAGAACAATCATAGGTGTGACCCACGACGCAAAAGAAGGTACCATTCAACGTTAAAAAATAGAAGCAAGTATTTTTGGACGTGTGATCGAAGTTTGTGGATCTAGAACAACCGTCAACCTCAGCCGAAGTTAAGGAGATGGTTGAACGCTTCCAACATATATTCCAGAATCAGATCCTGAAAAAGGTTAGTAAGCTCAAGTCGTTTCTTTCAAGTTCATTAGCGCTAATTCAAGATAAATATGCTATCGCAGAACTACAAGTGCTGATATAAGAAACCCCAGTAGATTTGCAACCTAGAAGGAAGGTTAACCATGTCAAAAATAAATTCAAAACTGGGCATGAGTTAAGAATGAGTGCGCAGATAGGGGACTACGACATGGATTACATTTTTCTAGATTTGGGGTCGGACGTCAATATTCTGATGTGACAAAAGTGGGAGAGCATGGGAAAGCCGCGCTTGGACTGGTCCCTTGTCCAGTTAAGGATTTCAAATCAGGCGAAGGTCCTACCGATTGATAGGCTAAGTCAAGTCCCTATCGACATTGAGGGGCTACGCACATTCACAGACTTTGAAGTCATCAATATTGTCGAGGACACAAACCTATATCCCATGCTTATGGGGATAGATTGGGCCATAAATAATCAGACCATTATAAATTTTAAGAAAAGGATCCTCTAATTCGAGGATGATGAGATGAGGGTAGTGTCGCCGATTGATCCACTAGAGGGACATCGATATGTTGAACTAGTCCATAGTGAAGGACATGGTGATTATCTAGACCATATCTATAATGTCAGTGCCTTAAAATATGATTACATAAATCCTGTAGTAGATGGGAACCTAAGTTGGAGGAGTACTAGTTCTTGCACATCAGATTCAGGAGAGGCCTTGGATAACTAGCAAAACAGACTGCATGAAGTCTCTATGAGGAGATGCACTAGGATTACCAGGTCTGTATGATGAGTGGAGAATCAGTCGAGGGAGTTACTCACATATGAGGGCTTGCCTAATATTGAGACCTTCATCAATGAGTTTGAAGGACCAGTGACAGAACCACATCGCTTATCTGCGTTAGACTATGTACTAAATCCTACGCCCGCTTGATGGTGGGGTACGCGTAAGCAGTCTATATCTGAATGGCCACAGTGTAAAAGGTTGTTGGAAGTCATATTCGATGAAGAAGTCACTGTCGTGAGTAAGAAGTACACATGGCTATCGAATCCTGTCGAACACCTCAATCAGTGTCGCATGACAATTACAGAATACCCGTGGCAGGAATGGGTGCATCATTTCATACACACCTTGGAAATGACACCCAGAAGCTAGTATACATCCATGGAGTTGCGAAAAGAAACTCAGGATTGGGATGAGGTGGTTAACCAATTTGCACACACCTTTGCATTCATAGATGAAAAAATGATAGTTGATGCTATGCTTCAAGCGATTAAGGAGAGAATATTTACTGAAATCCCCATCGAAGTTGTGAATTCCCACCAGTGCAGCGCGACCATCCAGCAATGGATGGCTTGTTACAATCTGATTGGAGAACCAAATGATGATCTGACTAACATTAACATACCATAATTGGAAGGTACGTGTGAGGTCAAAGGAAGTGGTATTTCGAGCGACCAGTTCCTCGAGCCACTAAAAATCAAGAAAGTTAACATTAGTTCACCGGAAAACCCAAAATTTTCCAATATAGGAGATTATTGGGATGATGAAATGCTATCAAAGATCATAGACTTGATGCATGAGTTTCAGGACCTATTCCCTACCAAATTCTTGGAGATGAAGGGAATAGTAGGAGATTTGGGAGAATGAAAATACACCTGAAACCATATGCTAAACCAGTTAAGCAGTGATCTTATAGGTTGAATCTAAGGTATACACAAAATGTAAAAGCTGAATTGGATCGCATGCACGATGCAATAATCATTGAACCATTTGAGGAATTCGAATGGATCAGACCTATAGTGATCCAGGATAAGAACAAAATAGGCGAAGTCAAAATCTGTGTTGACCTAAGGAAGCTGAACGATACATGCTTGCATGATCCATTCCCAACACCATTTACAGATGAAGTACTGGAAAGCGTTGGAGGACAAGAGATGTATTCATTCACCGATGGCTTCTTTGGTTATCACCAACTAAGAATCACGAAGGAGGATTGACCCAAAATGACCTTCGTCACAAAATGGGGATGCTACTAGTATACGGTATTTCCCTTTGGACTCAAGAATGCTCCTGCTATTTTTTTCTAGAATAGTAGTTTCTGCTTTTAAATGTTTCATACATAAATTTCTTGAGGTCTACTTTGATGATTTGACTGTGTTTGGTCTAGTAAGATACCATATTGAGAGTCCGTGCATGATGCTGGAACTCTATCGCCAGTATCAGATCGCGCTTAATTCAAAGAAAAGTATTTTTTGCGCACCATTTGGTGTACTATTGGGACATGTCATGTGTCGCGACGAAATTTTTTTCGACCCAGCGAAAGTTGCAATTATCCTTGAGTTGCCACCACCTACATCAGTCATGCAACTCAGATCAGTGCTAGGACACACAGGCTATTACAAAATTTTTATCAGAGGATATGCAGATATAACTGCACCTATGGAGAAACTGTTAAAGAAAGATGTGAAGTTTCAGTGGACAAAAGCTTGTCAGGAAATATTAGACAAATTAAAGAAAAAGATGGCCACTACACCAATATTGATATTTCCTAACTGGAAGAAGCAGTTCCATGTCCATGTCGATGAGTTGTTTGTCGCGCTCAACATAGTCTTGACACAACCGGGTGAGGGTGCGCTTGACCACCCTTTTTCTTTTGCTAGAAGAAAACTATTGACGACAAATAAAAACTATACTACGACAAAAAGAGAGAGCCTCACCATGGTATATGCATTGGAGAAGTTTTGACACTATTTGTTGGGTGGGAATTTTAAAATGTACACTTATCATTCGGCCTTAAAATACTTGGTCAACAAGCCATTGTTGGTGGGGAAGATCAGTCGATGGCTCCTCCTGTTTCAAGAATTTTACTTTGAAGTCATTTTTAAACCTAGTCAACTAAATGTGGTACCTAATCATCTTTAGAGGATAGAAAGTGGTGAGGAACCAACCAGTCTAGAGGATAATTTACCTGACGCACAATTATTTGTGGTCACCATGGTTGATAAAAAGTTTGAGTCTATCACACACCTCCTATGTACAGGCTATGCGCCTGAAGGGTTCACCACTACACAGAAGAAACATTTGGTCATGAAAGTTGCTAATTATACTTTGATCATGGGGCATCTATACAAGATGCTCCTTGATGAAATATTGCGTCGATGTGTTTTTGACCATGAACGACATTGGGTAATGAGCGAATCACATGCTGGTGTCGCAGGAGGACACTATGATAGAAAAGAAACCGTGCACAAGATATTGCAAATTGACTTGTGGTGGCCAACTATACATATGGATACTAAGATCTTTTGTTGAAGCTGCGATGTCTACTAGAGAACAGGAAAACCATCGAGATGCGATGAGATTCTATTAGCACCGCAGATAACCCTTCAAGCATTTGATAAGTGGGACATTGATTTTGTTGGACTGATCAGTCCGCCAGGAAAAAGGACTGGCACGCACTACATTATCACAACGACATACTACTTAACCAGATGGGATAAATCCATTCCTGTTAAAGATTGTACCACTGCGACTGTGACAAAGTTTTTATTTGAAAATGTGGAGACCAGATTTGACTGCCCAAAAATTCTCCTAAGTGACCAAGGTACGCACTTTGTTAACAAAATGATTAATGAGCTTGTTTTAGAATTCTAGATTCAACATAGAAAGACAACACCCTATCATCCTCAGGCGAATGGAATGGTTGAAGCATTCAACAAGATTCTAGAAAATGCATTAACCAAAGTATGCAAGGCGCGCAAAGATGATTGGGATAAAAAGGTTTCGACTGTGCTAGGGGTGTACCACAAAACTTGCAAGTGAATGACATGACACACTCCATTCATATTGGTGTATGGGGAAGAATTTGTGGTGCTGATGGAATATACCGAGCTTAAGAATGGGTGCACTGATGGAAATGACTGACGTAGATGTTGTCGAGCAAAGGTTGTTGCAACTTATTCAAATGGAGGAAGCAGGATTCATCGTAGGATTCCATCAAAACATAGAGAAGCAAAGGCAGAAAGCATGGCATGATCGCCATATCAGAACTAAGCATTTCGAAGTCAGAGGACTTGTTTTTCTATAAGATTTTTTTTTGAAGCATCCAGGGAAACTGAAGATGCATTGGCTAGGGCCATATGTGGTCTCACACATCACTAACGCAGGTGTAGTGAAATTTCATAAGCTGGATGGAAAACCGGTCATAGGAATGATCAATGGAAGCCACCTGAAACCCTACCATGCTGGCTGTGACATGACTGCGTAAGAAGGAAAAGGTATGAAAAAAAAAGAGAAAAGAGAAAACAAAAAAAAAGAGAAAATATAAATACAAAAGGAAACTGTTTTGTCGAACGTATGCGACAGGGTATGCAAATCACAGTAAGAGAGGGAATGACAACTAGACATCATTAAAGCATGGATACCCAAAACAATTTAGGCAGTTCTGACAGTGAGGCATCATTAATTCGACAAGTGCGAGGAGAATGGTGACGTGATTTTTGGTCCCATTCGTCATCCTCGCCATAACTGCCCAGACAGGTACAGATCAGAACTCAAGTACGTGTGTTAATGTTGAAATGCATCGAATGGGAATCCCATGTGATTAACAAGACATCGATCTTCCATCGAATGATCACATGTAGGATGAGCGCATCCCTATAAATATGAGCCTTCATCCTCAATAATCCTTTTACCCGCACATAGAGAAGAGGAGTGAACCAGAATCTGAAACTTTGAGAGCCGAAGCTAATGGTCATTTCAATTTCCAGTACTAGTAGAAGTCTGATGTTACAAGAGTGTCACCCTATGTGATAGTTGAAGAGGTTACATCGCCGGAGATAGAACAAGCACATCAAGAACCAGAAGCAATGGTGTGGCCAAATCCACAGATAGTTCCTATGACTACTTTAGCCCCTGCTTCGACCTCTGGTTCGGCCTCCGCATCAACCCCAGTTCAGAATCCACCTGCTAACCCACCAGTTGCAGGTCCACGATCATTTGTGTCGAAAAGAGACATCCCAGGAACATCAGGGCCTTGGGTCAGGGTGCCAAAGTTCACAAAGAAGCGCAAGGCCACCAAGGACATACCTACCAAGGATGCACCAGCCACACCACCGCGAAGAGAAGCGAATGCCACCATAGAAGAGTGGAAACTGCTACCACCATATGTTTGACCGAGGAGGGCAGAGGCGCTAGAAGTAAATATTCCAACAAAAGCGCGCTTCTCATTGGTTGCACCCCATATCCCTCATGGATTGCCACTGTTAATGAACATATTGTCGAAGCTAGTGCAACTGAGCTTCGAAGATACTGAAACCCGGAAGCAGTGGATCTGGAAAGAAACAGGTACATGATTAGTCTCCTAGATGAACCACCTGTGCCTCATCTTATAGTGCCAATGGAGTGGGATTGAGGTGTATAACATGCGGGCCTACTTAATTTATTGCTTATGCCGCACTTTGGGAAAAGCAAGGAAGTGAGCACATATGTGTGACAACTCCTGGTCTTCTTCCATGTAGGCTTTGTATGGCTTAAGCGAACATATCCCATTGATGTCAATCTCATTGAGCCGATCACGAATTTCCCGCGCTTAGTACTTGACCTTGCACCATACCTGCGCAAGGACAGGGATATGACAAAGATAAGGGAAAAGTATGACCTCCAGTGCACGAATAGAGGATTCCTCATTTCCACCATAGCCGACAATACAGTGAGGTTCTCCACAAATATATTATATTGCAAGATGCTGCGCAAGATACGGCTCAATGAGCGTACTGCAGGAACAATAGAACTAGCAAAAAAGTGCACAGAAGGTGTGACGATCAATTAGTCACAGTTTCTGCTGAATGAACTGCTAGAGGACGTAGCGCAAGCGCAGGAAGAAAGTAAGACAAACTTTCACTACACCTGGTTGCTGATTTTGATTTCTTTTATAGTTTGGTCTGACCCACCGGACTACCAGCCACTAGACGTCCCAGTGTTAGGATTATTAATCCTCCCTTGTTCATACTTTCTATTAGATTAATTATTGCCTAACTTAGGAACCTTAAATTAATTAAATGGGTCCATTAGTGCAATTGGGTCCACTTGGCCCAATTGGTATGCATGTACCATTCATTGAAGTGTGGGGAACACTACTATAGGTTAACTGCCACTTTCTGCATGTGCATGCATCAGTTAGGGAGTCTCCTAGACCAATCCCTACATTTTAGGAGCCACTGGGAGTCCCGACACCAACCTACTTCAATTAATTGGTGTTAGTACTAGTTAGTCTTAGTTAGCCCCCAGTTACCTTCAGTTAGTTCATAGTCAATTAAGCTAGCGCTACTAATGTATGGATAATGCATGGTTGCATGGGGCAGAGCACTTTTCCTACCTACCTCACTCTCAGTTGCAGTGAGTTAACTAGTTGTCACTGGTTGTTGAGTTATTGGTCATCAAGGAGTTGTCTATTTGGACTCCGATATTGATTGGGAGACCTTGAGTTAGAGATTTAGTTAGATACAGTCTTATCCACTTGGAGGATTAAAATTAATTACTCATGCATTCAAATTCTACCTATGTAAACTACATTGTAACATTGGATATTATTATGATGAATATACTATAAATTCCTGAGCAATACTTGTCCATTTCATGCATGGTTTGTCTTGTTGGATTTGTATTTTCATTCTCCATTCAATTTCTGCGAACATTATCAGAACTCTTTGCCTGAAGATCTAAAAGGCATTCAAATTCTAACATGGTATCAAATCCTTCTCAAGAAGGATTCATCCTTGTTTCTCCCCGTCGAACATCAGAAGCAGTTGGGTTTCCACAGAAGTCCCCTATGAAAATTTTCTAGCTCTGGATTCATTCAGAGCAATGGAGAGGGTGTGACAGACCGTGAAAACTTGTTCATGCCAGGAGGAAAAGCATGATTCTAATAGTTCATATGTTTTAGTGTTATTTCAAGTGAAATTGACAAGTGTTATGTAGATTGAAAGAAGTATTTGCAGTCTTCCAACCAGAGCAATTATGAGTTCTCAAACTCCTAAACCACATATCCTCACAACTTCCTGGATTACCTTGATTGGAGGATTGATATGCAGTTGGCCTTGCACAAGCATGGCTACCATAGGATCATACATGGATGGGAGGCTGAGCCTCATCATTCGGTAGAGAGGAACAAGTTCCTAAACCGATGTGATGAAGCATTTGGGTACTTATGTACTTATATTTACAGATATCTCCTCTTTCATCTAGAAGGATTGAGGACTCCTAGAGAAGCTTGGGCCAAGATTGATAACTTGTTTAGAAAACAAGATGAGATTCAGGGACACATTCTGGAGAATGAGTTGGTATCTTTACATCCCAACATTTTTGAGACTATTGAGCAATTATTCTCCAAATTCAAGTCTCTAGTGCTATAATGTAGAAAATGCGGGATAGAGCGGAAGGATGAGCATAATGTCCTTTCCATACTCAGCAAAATAGGTCCTTAGTACTCTGTCTATGTCTCTATGTTTCATTCCAAGTGGGAAAGATTTCTTGATTGGAAACTTCCTTCATTAGTTTCATTTTCCGAATCCTTAATCAAAGAGCAAAACAAATTGATTAGAATGGGAGTCATCCAGACCTCCAAAGATCAAGCTCTCTTGGTTACTGACACTTCCAAAATGCAAGCAAAGGGGAAATCAAAGAAGAAGGAGCCAAAAGAAGCTGATTCGAAGCCTAAACAAAATCAACAAGCTTCGAAAAGGGCCTTTGGCTCTAAGAAGAAGAATTTTGGGAAAACATTATGTCCTTACTGTGAAAAAGGGTATCACATTGAAGATCATTGTATGAGGAAAGAACTTGATGAAATTTCTGCTCTTCTCAAGCAGCATAACATTCAAAGAGAAAAACAATATGATAATCGACATGAAAGATGTCATGCTTTGAAATCAGGAGTACCTCGGTCTAAAACCTATTTGATTGATTATGGAGCCTCCAGCCACATGGTTGCCTCCAAGGATCTCTTCTCTTCTCTCAGTGTCAAAGAAGGGCCCACCATTCACATGGGAGATGATTCCCAAATCCCAGAAGCAGGGAAGGGCACCATCAGAGCGAAGCATGGTGTGTTGAGAGATGTCCTATATGCGCCCTCACTTGCAACTAATCTATTATCTATTTATCAGATGACCCATACTGGCTCACCAAAGCATGTATTGTTTGGACCTGACTCAGTAGAGATCACCGATATCTCAACTGGGGAGATTATAGCGAAAGGGATTGCTGATCATGCCTCCAAGGCATACTATTTCTCTCACTTCATGCCTTTCTCAGTTCCAACATCATCATAGCTTCCATTCCAAGCCGATGAATGTATAAACATTCCTTCATTTCCTATTGCAGTTCCAGTTTTAAATCTTGAAATTTCTGATTCAGATTCAGAAGAGGAGTCACCCCAGTATGATCCAAACATTGAGCTTACAAATCAAAGGGATCTAGATCCATATCTAGCATCTAGCTCATCCGAGCAGCCTAAATGGGCTAAGAAGCTCATAGAAGCAGCTGGAGATGGTGTGGGGGATCCAGATGACAAAAGAAGAATGAGGTCCTTGTATCAGAAGGAGAGTGTAGCACTGTCTCACACAGATCCTCTTCTTGTTGAAAGGTGTTTTATGATGCTTGGGTCAAGTCTACAATCCTTCAGGGAGGCTTTCCATGATCTTAGATGGCAGGCATCCATGGATGAGGAGTTTGATTCGCTACATGACAAGCAGACCTCAGAACTTGTCCCCTTACCTCTAGGAAGGAAGCCGGTATAGTGCGAATGGATCTACAAAACCAAAATAACTACTGATGGGACCACAACCAAGTACAAGGCTCTATTGGTGGTAAAAGGGTATTCTCAGGTCCAAGGCTTGGAATACAATGAGACATTCGCTCCAGTAGCTAGAATGGACCCCATCAGGGTGGTATTGGCCATTGCTGCTTCCAAGAGATGGGAAGTACACCACATGGATGTGAAGAGTTCCTTCCTCCATGGTGATTTGGAGGAGGAGATCTATATGAAACAACCTGAGGGGTTTATGGATGTTCCTTCCTTAGTCTACAGACTGAGCAAATCACTGTATGGACTCAAACAAGCCCCAAGGGCATGGTACTCCAAGATGGATTCCTTCCTCATATCTCATAAGTTTGAAAGGTGCAAATATGATTACAATGTCTACATGAAGAAGAAGGAGGGGTTCTTGCTTCTAGTTGTATTATATGTGGATGATTTGCTCATTACTAGTAGCTCTGTTGCTGGATTGAGAAGCATCAAGTCTTCTCTTAATAAAGAATTCGCTGTGACTGACTTAGGACTGTTAAGATAGTTCATTAGTCTCGAAGTAAGTCAAAAGTATTTGGGAATCATGATCTCATAGTCCAAGTATTTCTTAGACATGCTTAAGAGGTTCCACATGGAGGATTGCAAGGAAGCCCCCCGCCCTTTCTTATCAGGCATCGGGATTGAAGAAGGTGGTTCCACACCTTTGGTAGACAACACTCTCTATAGACAGCTCATTGGAAGCCTTTTGTATCTCACTCATTCGAGACTAGACATATCCTATGCTGTCAGTGTTGCTGCCAGATATATGCAGGAGCCACATGAGCTGCACTGGAAGGCAATGAAGAGGATCTTGCACTATGTGTAGGGTACTATTGATTATGGGATCCACTATGCTATTGGAGCACAACTGGATCTCACAGGATTTACAGACTCAGATTGGGAAGGAGATGGAAACGATAGGAAATCCACCTCGGGTTTTGTATTGATGATTGGATCTGGGCCAATTTGTTGGTCCAAAAAGAAGCAAGTAGCCCTTGCACTTTCTTTAGCAGAAGCAGAGTATCCGGGAACTGTGAATGCAACTATTCACGCAATTTGGCTGCATGGCATCTTGACAGAGTTCAGGATTCACCTACAGTAGATATTTATTGTGACAACCATAGTACAATCAATATCACCAATGATCCTGTTCAGAAGCAGAGGACAAAGCACATAGAAGTTCACATGCACTACATTCATGAACTGGTACTGCATGATAGAACCATCACACTACACTACCGTCTGACAGAGGATCAGATTGCAGATATTTTTACCAAGTCTTTTATTGAAAAGAGATTTTCCTTTCTCAGGTCTCTTTTGGGCATTAAGGATTGATTCTCAGTTCCTATCTTGAGGGGGTTTTTCCTACGAGGTTTTCCTACCTCATTTGTATTATGTATCTTAGATTGTATATTGGGTGACCTATGGTCTTATTACTAGGGTCCACAGTTGTCCAAGTTAGGATTTAGGGGGGGTGTTAGGATTATTAATCCTCCCTTGTTCATACTTTCTATTAGATTAATTATTTCCTAACTTAGGAATCTTAAATTAATTAAATGGGTCCACTAGTGCAATTGGGTCCACTTGGCCCAATTGAGACACATGTACCAGTCATTGAAGTGTGGGGAACACTACTATAGGTTAAATTCCACTTACTGCATGTGCATGCATCAATTAGGGCACCTCCTAGACCAATCCCTACATTTTAGGAGCCATTGGGATTCCCGGCACCAACCTACTTCAGTTAATTGGTGTTAGTACTAGTTAGTCTTAGTTAGCCCCCAGTTACCTTCAGTTAGTTCACAATCAGTTAATCTAGAGCTCCTAATGCATGGATAATGCATGGTTGCATGTGGAGGAGCGCTTTTCCTACCTACCTCACTCTCAGTTGCACCGAGTTAACTAGTTTTCACTGGTTGTTGTGTTATTGGTCATTAGGGAGTTGTCTATTTGGAATTCGATATTGATTGGGAGATGTTAGAGATTCAATTAGATATAGTCTTATCCACTTGGAGGATTCGAATTCATTACTCATGCATTCGAATTCTACCTATGTAAACTACATTGTAACACTGGATATTATTATGATGAATATACTGTAAATTCCTGAGCAATACTTGTCCATTTCCTGTGTGGTTTGTCTTGTTGGATTTGTATTTTCATTCTCCATTTAATTGGTGCAAACATTATCAGAACTCTATGCTTGAATATCTAAATAGCATTCAAATTCTAACACCCAGTGCTATGCCAAGGCGCAAAATATAAGAATTTGTGGGAGGATAAGGAATACAAGATCCGACAGAAGGAAAATAACATAGAGTTCTTTCTGCATGTGGAGGCACTAAGACAAGTAGTAAAACACCAACATATACTGCTCACTGCGATAGTCCAAATATTTTCACCTTTCATAAGCTTCCAAGATGGTGTCCACAATATCATCATGGAGTTGTGTAAGGACCCGAAGAAACAAGCACAACCGATGTCTTTTATGATTACTGACTGGGATGTCGAAGCGGTTGTCTAGGATTGGCCTGAGGAATGGCCTGCCCTGGTCGATGTGGAAATGGAACAAGGAAATGACCAAGGAAATGTCCAAGATGATGACCAAGGTAATGATGGGGGTGACGCACAAGAAAACCATTCGTAGGAGACATGCGACGACGACGATGATGATAGTGACCAGGGCTCTAATCAAGATGATTCAAAAGGAAAACTCACTGACGAGGATGTGCGGACTTAGAAGAAGGCCCAGGAAGAGGCGTAGGACAAAGAGTATCCTCAACCCCAACATAAGAAGCACAAAGATGATGAAATGACTAACATGACCATCTTAGCTGAGGAAGATATGAGCCTCCTTTTGGAAGCAATCACAGAGGTTGTGCAGTCCAGTCTTAAAGTTATAGGTAAAAAGAAGATGCAATTGACCAACAAACTGGCAGAGCTTATGAATACACTAACTAAGGCCATCAATGAGGTGCAAAACCCAGTCAAAGTTGAGACTTATGATGTGGATCCTAGTGACACATTAGTAACACCACTGTTGTTGGCGCCGGTGAAGATAGAAGTCCAATCGCGAGCAATGGAGACAAGGACACAAGAGTATGATGATGTTATCCATGAGTTTGGGACAGTATCTATATATTTCTCTAAACTCGCATTGGGAAAAGTATATGCTATTCATCATGCGGCAGTGATCGAAATCAGGATCCGAGAGAATGCTCTTGCATACCAGGCTACAAAGAAAACAAGGAAGGTGAAAATATGCAATACCCCCCTTAGGGAAAAAGAGCAAGAGATTGAAGCGCGTGAACAAAGAAGGCTTGCAATAGCTGAAGCCATAAGAGACACAATCACAGAGTTCCCCGTGGAAGAATGCCAGGAAGATGTAGATGCAACTGCAAAGGTAGCCATATATCTAGGATTGCCATAGACCTAAGGAAACAGGTCGAAGAGCTTAAAGTGTAACAACAACCAAGTACACTTCCTGAGGTACTCGAAGAGCGCATGAAAACAACATTTGAAGTTGTTGATCGCATTTAGAAAGAAGAGAATATTTGTACATAAACGATAGACAAAGTTTCGAAAACTTGGGAACTGCTTCTGGAAGATGAGACATTGACGAAGTTCGTAGAGGAAGTGCATCGGTCTTAGTTGAAAATAACAACGGTTAAGGAAGACATGAAAAAGATGCCCATCAAGGAAAATATCACAAAGGTAGCCGAGCTGAAGCAGCTTTGAACAAGAAGTAAAAACTATGCGCGCCAAGGAGAAGAACAGGAATGATGAGGTGACACTACACCAATCAGAGGCATAAATATTTACAGGGCTCATTTAGCCTGTACAACAGAAACCCCAGCAAATAACTCAGTCGTTGGAAGAAGTACCGTCATAACACATCAGTTTCGACTATGTGGAACAATTGGTGAAGCAAGAAGAGGAGGTATGTGAGGAAGTTTCCCATGTGCAAGGCATTTTGAAGGAATTTTGGGACAAGGTTGGTCCCATGGCACAACCAGCACCAAAACCATGAGACCTGCTTAGTGGCTTGGGATGAGCCACATGTGAGTGTTGGGGGCTTGTTGGGCCAGGAAAGGGAAAAAGGAAGAAAAGGAAGCGCAAAATAGAGAAAGCTATGACACGGAATGGTGCGACGAAGGAGAAGCGGACCCCGAGTCGGTGGAATATTGGCAGGTAGAAGAGTAAAGGCTGGAAAGCGACAGGTTAGAAGACCGTAGGTGCTCAAGTCAACGAAATACTAAAGGACGCTTTTTGCATCTAGTTATGGCCTATGATTAATGTAATGAAGCAAGTTTTTGTGGCTAGTATGGCCCGTAATAAATATGAAAGAAATTTTTGTGGCTATTTACGACTGCAATAATTGAGCTATACTCAGTCGACCCTGCGCGGTCTTGTAACATCTATAAATAGGAGGAACCCGTTATGTATAAGGGTTCAGTCAGTTGGTTCAGAGAATAATTAGAAGTATTTTGAAGAGATCAGAGGGAAGTATGATAGTAGTAGAATGATGTTGAGCTGCAGATCTGTAGCCGTGTGCGTAGACCAGTTTGTAAGAGTCATTATGGAGCCGAGAGCGCAGATACTATAATAGAGGAGTCGATCTAGGCTGTGTGCGGATCAATAGGAGTAGTTAGAAGAATAAAACAGAGATCATGAGAGAAAGAAAGAGTCTGAGATAAATAGACATATCTCAAACCAGTGTGCAAGTTGTAGACTGCAAGGTGCCATATATTTCTATGCCAGATGAAGAGCACCTTGATGGTTTTTACCTGGATGGGTTTCCACATTATTTCCTGTGTCGCTGAATGTGAATGTGAATGTTGAATGTTTGCTTATCTTGAATTATTTATGTTTATTGCTTAAGTGAATGTCGCAATATTGATAAAATTAGTCGAATGAATGAATGACTAAAGCATCATCGAAGTATTCTATATTATTTCATGCCCAAATACTATTAATTTGCAATACTGTCACACCATTGTCATTTACTATTAAGGAATCATATGTGTCGCACAGTTGTGCTAGTTGTTAAGTTGTCAAGGACAAGGTTGTTTCGCATGCTGGCTATGTCACACTGTTGCACCACTATTGAGTTAAGTAAAAAGGACTCCAACCTTTCGACTCTGTCGAGCTCCTTGGCTGTGCGCTAGGGGACTGTAATCCCTCGTTGACTGCGGAAACATGGTTTTGGCAGTTACACATTAAGATATCTCGGGTGAGACTACGCCTGCCTCGTAGGTGTTGCCGACTGATCTTTCTCTGTTAGGCTGATGTCTTTGGGTGTTTTGTTGGTTTCATGGGTCTGTTGAACTTGGGTCGCAAGAGTGAGGAAAAGTAGGCCAATAAGTGCTTTGGATGGATTAAGAATATACAAAAACAAATATAGACAACTGAAAAGTTTTGTAGTTGAACGATAGGAAGAGAATGAACAGAAAGAAAAGGAGATGAAGAAAATCATAAGCAATATGAAACACCAAATTGAAGATGCAAATAAGATAGAAGAAAGGCTGGAGAAATCTCTTAAATAAAAACAACTGATCTGTGAAAAAATGGAGGCATAATTAGTTCACTTAAGAATAGAGATTGATGCAAAATTTATTCAAACTAGATATGAAAATAACTCTAAAATTTTAGAAGAGATTATAACCACACAAAGAGATCAATGTAACAAAAATGGAATTCGTTATTCTCAAGAAGAAAACCAAGTTAGCTCAAAATCTTATGCAGCTGCTCTTCTGAGTACATTCAAGAAGAAAGAGGAAGAAAAGACAAGGAATGCTTGGAACTCCAGAAGATCGTTTTCCCCCATCAAGAAGGAATTCAAGACAACTCCAAGGAAGGTTTATCAAAACAAGTATCCTCACATTTTCCTTGGTTATTATTTTGCATGCTCCAACTTTGGACACAAAGATATGAATTGGAGATCATATAAAAGGAAAAGTCTTAAGGTTAAAAACTACAACCTCAAGAACAATCAAAATGTTGGTCAAGTTAAGAACATAAATTATAACTCATTTTCACCTATACAAGAAAGAGATTTAGAATGCTTCAATTGTCATAACTATGGACATAAAGCAAGCATCTCCAGATTAATGGAAATCTCAGAAAGACCAAAGGACATTAGAGAGCAAAAGAAGTTGTGGAAAGAAAAAACATTAAAAGAGGAATGTCTTATTGCCTTGAGAACACATGATAAAAGAGATCTATGGTATGTTGATAGTGGGTGTTCTAAACATATGATAGGAGATAAGGACAAGTTTTTAAACTTAAAAAAAAAAAGAGGGTAGGGTAACATTTGGTGACAATGCTTCAGGTAATATTATTGGGAAAGGTACCATGAATGTGGGAAAATACAAAGCCAAAAATGTGTTGCTGAGAAAGGGTTATCCTTGAGGGTGTAGGGGTGGAGTGTCTTTGAGGTGTGCTCTTTGAATAGTGTTCAGGATTGGTCCCGATCATGAAGAAACAACTCTCAGACTAAAGGACAGGGATGAAGAATAACTTCGGCTACATGAGCATCTTGGTTTCTTTCTTCGAGAGAGAGTTCCTGCATTGAGCCCCACAGTGACACTTCCACCCACCCCTCCCCGTTAGCCTACACTTACGAGGTGGGGTGATGTATGCCTCCGCCAGGGTGGTGGTGATTTCCAGTGACAGAAATTTACACACAATTTATTTTATAAATGTAAAAATAAAATTGGACACAATAATTTATCGTGGAACCTAATAAGGTAAACCACCAATACGTTTATATTATATGAAAAACATTGTTTTTACAATATACAATAGTTATTTGCAAGCACCCACTTGCTAGAGACCGCAATCCCCAAGTTTCTCAACCACTACTGAAGGATGCACCCACCCCTTGGTTTTGGTCTGCACCTATAGACAAGGATACACAAATACCCCAATTCTCCATCCACTATCGGAAGGAGGCTAATACCTCCTTGTAGGCATGTAGCCTGCCCTAGCACCACCCTAACACCCTTAATTGATATTATTAAACTTCCACATCTTATTAAAAACACTGTCACTTGTTACTCCTCTTTGGTCTCTGTCTTATGCTTTGGATGCATAGATCTGGATGACATAGACACTTTTCTTACCATTTGATCTTCTGTTTATATATTCTTCAATCATATCTTCAAACCAAGCTCATGCCCTTTCAAATTCTCATTCCCTTTCAAGTCACTGTTATGAATCTATAATTTAATTTGTTCTAATTAATTAACTAATTAAATTATATCTCTGCCTATGAGATTTCCTTTCTTCCAGGATTTCTTGGCTTTTTTTATCTCTGGTTGCGAGCTTGCTAGCTTCATCATCTCTTGCTACTGGGTATGTTTCTTTATCAAAACGTGGGCTCCTTCATCTTCATACCTACGAACTTCTCTCATGTGCTCTGCGGGCTTCATAGTCTTTTAAAGTTGCGAGCTTATGCTCTCTGTGGTTCAAGGGAACCTCTAAACCCAACCCTATGGGCTTCATCTCCTTCAAAAGTGTGGGCTTTATCTTTTGTGACCAAACTTCAGTCCTGCAGGATTTCCTCATGTCCTCTGCAGAATCCTTTAAACCCCTATCAGAATCCTTCTTTACTGCGGGCATCTTTTCACCTTTTCTCTTCCACACTGGCCTTCTTGCAGTTGTCTTTTTGCACCAACCATTTCGCAATGGCCTTCCCACTTTCTGCCTTTTCTGCCCTATGGAATGCGAAAGTTGGAAACTCAACATTTCTAAAAATGAGCTTATGCTCTTCTGCTTTTCGGACTTTCCTTTTCGCATTTCCCTTTCTGCATTGCGAAATGCGGAAGTCAGAAACTTAACTTTTCACGACTTCGACTTATAGCTTTCCGCGGTTCCACTTCTTGAACTTGTTTTTTCACATTTCCTTTTCCGCACTGCGGAATGCGAATGTTGGAAACTCAACTTTCACGACTTCTACTTATAACTTTCTACTATTCCGATTTCTGGACTTGCCTTTCCACACTTCCTTTTCTTCACTGCAGAATGCGAAAGTCAGAAACTCAACTTTCACAACTTTGACTTATAGCTTTTCGCGGTTCCACTTTTTGTACTTGCCTTTATGCACTGTGGAATGTGAAAGTCGGAATCTCAAAATTTTCACGATTCCGACCTTTTGTTTTCTACGGTTCCGCACCCGCACTTCTGCTCCCGCATGGAAATCAGAAACTCACCTTTTTAGCATTTCGACTCTCTTATTTCCATACTTTTGCACCGTCGATCTGCTGAAGGATATATCTTGACCATTGATCTATACTCTTTTGCGGAACATTATCTTTTCTTCCTATCGTTTGCAAAATTGATCCTTAACCATTGGATCTCATGTGGGATGCTTCCTGACCGTCAATTTTAGATCGAATGTAGATCGAATGTGGATCTCACCATGAATTTGTGGATATTCCCGATTTCTTTGCGAAATATTATCTATAGCTGTAGATTTCCCTACGGATTTAATCTAAACCATCTATCCAATGATCCCTAAGTCTCCTGCTTGGTTGAATCGGTGTATTTCATCCTGATCTCTTTGCGCGACTCCTCTAACTTCAAAATACGAGATCCTTCCTATTCAACATGTGGGCATCCTTATGTACTAGTTTGCAGGCTTCCTCAATTGCTATAAATGCCAACCTATATTTCCATGTTTCCAACATTCCCCCCTTTGGCTTTGATGGAAATATTATTTTCATTTCTCTGCCTTTGACATCAAGGGCAAAGGATTGAGTGAATACCCCTAACTTTGATCACTATCTCCCCCTGAAATGATGCCAACTGATCCATTCTTTTGAAATATTAGAATGGAATAGAAACTACTCTTAATCTTTGTCAGAGATATTCAAATATATCTCTGCTTAAGGGTTTAGTGAAGATGTCTACAATCTGTTTTTGAGTTGGGAAATATTCCAATTTAATGTTCTTCTTCTTAGCCTGATCCCTTAGATAGTGGTATTTGATTGGAATGTGTTTTTCTTTGGAGCGCTGGACAGGATTCTTGGAGAGACTTATAGCACTTGTATTATCACAATAGATAACCATGGGTTCTTTAAACACTACTTTGATGTCTTGTAGAGTTTGTTTCATCCATTCCACTTGTGCGCAACATTTTGCTGCTGCAATATACTCAACTTTAGTAGTAGACAGAGATATTGAGGTTTGTTTCTTGCTTGTCCAAGCTACCAATGATTCTCCCAGGAAGAATGCTCCTCCACTTGTACTTTTTCTGTCATTTACACAACCTACCCAATTTGCATCTGAATAGGATTTTAAAGTGAATGAATTCTTGTTAGGATACCACAATCCAAAATCTATGGTTCCTTTTAAGTACCTAAAAATTCTTTTCACAGCGTGAACATGGCTCTCTTTTGGTCCAGCTTGAAATCTAGCTACTATTCAAAAAACGTGCTTGACATCTGGTCTGGAAGCTATTACATAGAGAAAACTCCCAATCATTTATTTGTAGTATTTTGGATCTACAATCTTGGACACATCTTCCTTGCTTAGTTTGCATCCTACTGTCATAGGGGTACAAAGAGGTTTGCAGTCTTCAAACTGGAATTTTTTAAGCATATCTTTCACTTACTTGGACTGATGAATAAAGATTCCCTTATTGGACTGAACTATTTGAAATCCTTGAAATAAATTCAGTTAACTAAGCAAAGACATTTCAAATTTTTGCTGCATATTACTATAAAAAACCTCAGACTAACCATTATGAATAATTTGATGAAGAAGAAGCCAATTTTATCAAAAAGTTTCAGAAAGGATTAGGGAAGTACAAAGGCAAGCTGCCCTTCAAATGTTTTAATTGTGGCAAAATTGGGCACTTTCAAGCCAAATGTCCTTATTCCAAGGAAGACTCTAAAGTTGAAAGATACAAAAACAAATATAGATAGCTGAAATTTTTTGTAGTTGAACAACATGAAGAGCATGAATATAAATAAAAAGAGATGAAGAAAATCATAAGCAATTTAAAACACCAAATTGAAGATGCAAATAAGATAGAAGAAAGGCTCAAGAAATATCTTAAAGAAAAACCACTGATCTGTGAAAAAATGTAGTTAGAATTAGTTCACTTAAGAAAAGAGCTTGAAGCAAAATTTATTTAAACTAGATATGAAAATAGCTCTAAAATTTTAGATGAGATTATAACCACACAAAGAGATCAAAGTAACGAAAATGGAATTGGTTATTCTCAAGAAGAAAATCAAGTTATCTCAAAATCTTATGCAGCTGCTCTTCTTAGTACATTCAAGAAGAAAGACGAAGAAAAAACAAGGAATGCTCAGAACTCCAGAAGGTTTCCCCCCATCAACAAGGACTTCAAAACAACTCCAAGGAAGGTTTATCAAAACAAGTATCCTCACGTTTTCGTTGGTTATTGTTTTGCATGCTCCAACTTTGGACACAAAGCTATGAATTGCAGAGCACATAAAGGGAAAAGTCTGAAGGTTAAAAACTACAACCTCAAGAACAATCAAACTGTTGGTCGAGTTAAGAACATAAATTTTAACTCATTTGCACCTCTACAAGAAATATATTTAGAATGCTTCAATTTTCATAGCTATGGACATAAAGAAAGCAATTGCATATTAATGGAAATATTAGAAATACCAAAGGACATTAGAGAGCAAAAGAAGCTGTGGCAAAAAAGAAAGAAAGAAAGAGGAATGCCTTATTTCCTTGAGAACAAAGGATAAAAGAGATCTATGTTATGTTGATAGTGGGTGTTCTAAACATATGACAAGAGATAAGGAAAAGTTTTTAAACTTAAAAAAACAAAAGGGTAGAGTTACATTTGATGAAAATTATTCAAGTAATATTATTGGGAAAGGCACCGTGAATGTGGGAAAAGACAAAGCCAAAAATGTGTTGCTTGTAGAAAATCTGAAGCCTAGTTTATTAAGTGTCAACCAAACCTATGATCAGGGGCATATTTGCATTTTTTATTCTCAGAAATGTGAGATAAAAAGGAAGAACTCAGGAAAATTTGTTGGTGTTGCTCCTAGAACCCCCGAAAATGTATACATACTAAATACAAGTGTTAGAATAATCAACCCATAGTTAGCTACCTTAGACATTAAATTAATCATTTTTGTCTTATTTTCCTAGTTTCATGATTCCACCTTATGCAAGTTGTCATCTACCTATCCATAGTGGTCAAACTTGCCTATTTTGACTCATGGAGCGCTTGGGAAACCTCAAGGAATCAGTTCTGCTTTATTCCTGGCCTTCTAGGCGCCCTTCTGCTTTTTCTGCTTTATTGCCTGCTTTTTCAGTGCTTTAAGGCAATTGGGAAAGTTTGACTAGGTGGGGTTAACTAGTTTTTTGTCCTCCACATCCTCCACTCTTTTCTCCTATGAAAAGCATGTATGAGTTGTCCTTCCATCACCTTTTAGCTTGCCTAAGTGCTTTTGCCAATTCGTGAGCTCCTTAGCTGATTTGGAAACTACTTTATGCACCTATGGGGGAATTGCTTAATTTTAGTAAGCCTACTTTTGACTAGATTCGAATTGCCTCCTCATGCATTCGAATCCCTTACATAATTATTTAATGCAACAACCTATCATGTTACAGGGTTGGCAATTGTACACTTATTCAATACATTTTAGTGTTCAGCTCCATATTCAGTCTCTTTTGTGAGTGATTTTGCATATACAATTGATAATTGTTGTGAGTGTTATTGTTCTATCACTGGGTTCAATTTCCACATGGTATCAGAGCCATTGTAGATCGATTTGTCTCCTTCAAATTTGTTTTGCAGGTTCGACATCAGTGACTGGGAGCCTTCTACTGACAGCCGGGACAATTTCTGAGCTATGGATCAATCTCAGAAGATCATCTTGACTCCTTTCAATTTATTTGAATGGAAAGTAGAGATGGAGATACTGTTGAGAGTGAAAGGCCTCTACAGGGTGACTATGGCAATAGAAGCAGAGCCCAATGCAGCTACAGAGAAGATAAAATGGCACAACAGGAGGGATGAGGCCTATGGTCTCTTGTGTCTGAGTATTTCCAGAGACCTCCTTTTCCATCTTGATGGATTGACATCACCGAATGAAGTATGGGAGAATCTTGTTGATGTTTTTGGAAAGACAGATGAGATGAGGGGACATCAAATAAAAAATGAACTAATCTCCCTGAGTCCAAATAGCTTTGAATCCCTGCAACTCTATTTCTCCAAGTTCAAAGCACTTGTTTTGCAGCTAAAACAATGTGGGATCAAAAAGAAGGATGATCAGCTGGTCTTGGCCATACTCTTGAAGCTTGGCCCTGACTATTCAATGTTTTTTTTGACCTTCTATGCCACAAAGTTGACAGCTCGAACCTGGAAGATCCCTAGCCTTGCAGATTTCATGGAATCTCTCACACAAGAACAAGACAAAATGGTGATGATGGGCACCATCAAACCATCCAAAGACCAAGCTCTGGTTGCTGGAGATTCGAGGGTGGATTCAAAAAGTAAAAAGAAATCTAAAAAGCCACCTGAGCAAAAGAGAGACAAGAACAAGTCTCCGGAGGACCCACAAG
>LPNX010640511.1:91430-211353 GCA_001517045.1 Pseudotsuga menziesii | reverse complement strand
TGGTCAGTTCAGCAATGTGTTGTATGTTCCTGGTCTTGCCTCCAACCTCTTATCAGTGTATCAGATGACCCACACTGGGTCTCCAAAGAAGGTCATATTATCCCCTGATGAAGTTGAGATCACAGAGATCTCAAGTGGTAAAGTCATTGCAAAAGGAGATGCAAATCATACTTCGAAGGTATACATGTTCTCACACTTCCTACCCTACTCAAACCCCTCTTCTCTTCCGATTCATGCTAATGAATCAAGTAAGCTTTGGCATGGAAGATTTGGCCACCTAAATTACAAGTATCTTTATGATCTTAGTGAAAAGGAGATGGTCATAGGGTTACCAAAGATAAAATTTTCCAAAGGAGTCTGCCAAGGTTGTATCCTAGGAAAACACCCAGAGCATAAATTTGAGAGAGCTAGTCATGAGAGAACCTCTGCACCCCTCGAGTTGATCCACAGTGATGTTGCTGGCCCATTCCCTCATATGTACATGAGTCAGGACAAATATGCATTGACTTTCATAGATGACTTTTCTAGGTATTGTTGGGTTTACTTCCTGAAACACAAGTCTGAAGTTTTTGGCCTCTTCAAAGTCTTTAAGGCTTTGGTTGAAAACCAGTCTAGGAGGAAACTCAAGGTCCTCAGATCTGACAATGGTGGTGAGTATGTCAAGTCTGAGTTTATTCAATATTGTGCAGATGCAGGTATTCAGATGCAACATTCTATCCCTTACACACCACATCAAAATGGTGTTGTTGAGAGGAAGAACAGATCACTGAAGGAGATGGCAACATGCATGATGGAGGCCAAAAATTTGCCACCAAAGTACTGAGCCGAAGCTATCAATTGTGCAGCCTATATCCAGAATAGGGTGCCTCATAAACAGCTTGATGGTATGACTCCTTTCGAAGCATGGAGTGGGCATAAGCCAGATGTGACCCATTTCAGGATTTTTGGCTCAAGGGCTTGGGCTAGAATTCCAACAGAAAAGAGAAAGGCTTTGCAGCCCCAAAGCCAAGAGTGTCTATTTGTTGGGTAATCTAAATATTCAAAAGGGTACAAGCTGATAAATTTGAGCACAAACAAATCCTTCATCGAAAGGTGTGATCAGTTTCAAGAAGAACCCCTAGCAGCAGTGGAAGTTGGAGAAGCCTCTTCACCACCAGATCCTTTGAAAGTAAGTGAAGAGATTGTTGAACATGCTGATTCTGATATGTTTGATAGTGATGAGTTTATTGTAGATCCTAACATCCCTACAAGGCCAAAATGGGCAGCCAAGACCATTCATGCAGCAGGAGAGCTAGCTGGGAATCCCAATGACCCTAGGAGGACTAGATCTCAATTTGAGAGTGCTCTGTGCATGAAGGATCCTATGTTTGATAAGAAATGCTATCTGATGGTGGAATCAGATCCTCATACATATGAAGATGTAGCAGGAGATCCAAGATGGCAAGAATCCATGAAGGAATAATTCAGCTCACTCCAGAAGAGCAACACTTGGGAGCTAGTGGATCTTCCCCTAGGGAGGAAGCTAGTTCAGTGTAAGTGGGTGTACAAGACAAAATTTGCTGCTGATGGTTCACCTCTGAAGTACAAGGCCAGATTGGTATCCAAGGGCTACTCATAGGTTCATGGCATATATTACAATGAGACCTTTGCACCAGTGGCAAAGATGGACTCCATCAGGCTAGCCTTAGCCATTGCAGCTTCAAAGCAATGGGAGGTACATCACATGGATGTAAAGTGTGCCTTCCTGAATGGAGATCTCACTGAAGAGATATACATGCAGCAGCCTTAAGGATTTGCTACTAACCCATCTCTTGTGTGCAAGTTGAGAAAGTCATTGTATGGGCTAAAGCAAGCCCCCAGGGCTTGGTATGCCAAGATTGATAGATTCTTGCTATCACTGAATTTTGTTCGGTGCAAATCAGATCCAAATGTCTATTTGAAGTTAATTAATGGTTCATTAATGATCATTGTGTTATATGTTGATGAACTTCTCATTACAGGAAGCTCAAAGGATGAGATTGCTTCCTTGAAGGGTGCAATGAACCAAGCCTTCTCCATGACAGATTTGGGGCTCTTAAGCCAATTCTTGGGGCTTGAGATTGCTCAAACCAAATCTGGAATAAAGGTGCACCAGTCCAAGTATGCCTTGTATTTTCTGAACAAATTCAAAATGAAGGATTGCAAGCCAAGCAAGACTCCTTTCCTTTCAAGAGTGAAGCTGGAAGAAGCTGATTCTTCACCTATGGTAAACAATACACTGTATAGGCAATTGATTGGATGTTTGTTGTATCTTACACATACTAGAACTGATATTTCTTATGTAGTAAGTGTGGCTTCTAGATACATGGATCAGCCTCATGAGATCCATTGGAAAGCATCCAAAAGGATCCTTAACTTTGTTCAGGGAACAAGGACACATGGGATCTTCTATAAAGCAAAATCTGATCTTGATTTGATTGGGTTTACTGACAGTGATTGGGAAGGTGATAGCAAAGACAGAAAGTCCACATCAGGATATGTGTTCATGCTTGCAGAAGGGCCAATCAGCTGGTCAAGCAAGAAACAGAGTGCCATTGCACTCTCATCTACAGAAGCAGAGTACAGAGGAGTTGTAAATGCAACAACTCAATGTTTATGGTTGCAGGGGTTACTTGGAGAGTCTGGCTTCGAATCAGAGTACTCAAATACCATCTACTGTGATAACCAGAGTACCATTCGAATCTGCAATGATCCAGTTCAAAAACACATTGAGATCCATATGCACTACATCAGAGAGCTTGTGCATGATGGCACCATTCACCTACTCTTCTGTTCATCTTCAGAACAAGTAGCTGATATCTTCACCAAAGCATTTTGTGAGAAGACCTTCAGCAATCACAAATCACTGCTGGGGATTGCTGATCATGCTGTGAAGCATGAGTGAAGACAAGATTTCCAAATTTTGTTTTACAGTCCATGTTTAAGGGAGGATTTTCCCATGTGGTTTTTGCCTCTTTCCTTGTTTAAATGGACATGCAGTATGTAAAGGGTGACTAATCCTTGTTGCTAGGCCCTATAATCTTCTGATATATTACTCATAAGTCAGGCTTAAGCGGGGGTGTTAGAATAATCAACCCATAGTTAGCTACCTTAGACATTAAATTAATCATTTTTGTCTTATTTGCCTAGTTTCATGATTCCACCTTATGCAAGTTGTCATCTACCTATCCATAGTGGTCAAAATTGCCTATTTTGACTCATGGAGTGCTTGGGAAACCTCAAGGAATCAATTTTGCTTTATTCCTAGCCTCCTAGGCGCCCTTCTGCTTTTTCTGCTTTATTGCCTGCTTTTTCAGTGCTTTAAGGCAATTGGGAAAGTTTGACTAGGTGAGGTTAACTAGTTTTTTGTCCTCCACATCCTCCACTCTTTTCTCCTATGAAAAGAATGTATGAGTTGTCCTTCCATCACCTTTTAGCTTGCCACTTGCTTTTGCCAATTCGTGAGCTCCTTAGCTGATTTGGAAACTACTTTATGCACCTATGGGGGAATTGCTTAATTTTAGTAAGCCTGCTTTTGACTAGATTCGAATTACCTCCTCATGCATTTGAATCCCTTATGTAATTATTTAATGCAGCAACCTATCATGTTACAGGGTTGGATATTGTACACTTATTCAATACATTTTAGTGTTCAGCTCCATATTCAGTCTCTTTTGTGAGTGATTTTGCATATACAATTGATAATTGTTGTGAGTGCTATTGTTCTATCACTGGGTTCAATTTCCACAACAAGACAGTTTGAGAAATGTCATATGAATTTAGTGGATGAAAGTTGGCTATGGCATAGAAGGTTGGGGCACATTAAATTTGACAATCTAGTGAAATTTAGCAATCTTGAGGTAGTAAGAAACTTACCAAATATCACAAAGCCTTCAAATTCTATATGTAGACATTGTCAATTAAGAAATCAAACTAGAATAAGGTTCAAAACAAAAGAGTACTTAACCACAAAACCTTTAGATTGGTTCACGCTGACCTCTGTGGACCTACAAGGACCAAAAGTTTGCAAGCAGAATCATACTTTATGTTGTTTATTGATGATTTTACTAGAATGGATTGGGTGTTTTTTCTCAAGGAAAAATCATAAGATTTTAACAAGTTCAAAGCCTTTAAAATCCTTGTTGAAAATGAAACAGAGGAAACAATCAAATGTCTTAGATCAGACAATGGTGGTGAGTTCACCTCTAAAGAGTTTGATCTCTTCTGTGAAACCCATGGAATTAAGAGACAATTCTCTGCTGCCAGAACACCTCAACAAAATGGGATTTCTTAGAGGAGAAATATAACAATTCAAGAGGCTGCAAGGACTATGCTCAATGAAGCAAAATTATCTGATGGATATTGGAGGGAAGTTGTAAACACATTAGTACACATACTAAATAGAGGTCATCTCAGGATTAATAGTAATAAGACTCCTTATGAGCTGTGGTTTGGGAGAACTCCTTCGGTAAAATACTTCAAGGTCTTTGGAAGTAAGTGTTACATCAAAAGGCTTGAAGAGAAACCTCAAAAAATTTGATGCTAGATCTAATGAAGGTATATTTATTGGATATGCTTCTACCAAAAAGGAATACAGATGCTACAATATTAGATTACATAAGATTGTTGAGAGTGCAGATGTTAAGGTGGATGATTTAAAAACAAAGAAATTTAAACATCAAGAGACCATACCTAACGACGAAGATGAAGATGATGATGAGTTAGTTGATATACAAATAGATGTAGAAGAAAAGGATGATACATAAGAAGATGAAGTAGATACCAGAAAAGAAGAGGAATATATTCGAGAAAAAGAGATAATAGAAGAATCCCCAAGAAGAGACACAAAGGCACCTTGGGTTACAACCTATATAACCTAAGTTGCACAAGATTGTGCCATACTTTGTGACACATTTTCCGACTATTGAAGATATATCATTGTACTTATGTGGCTTTGATCCACCTTTGTAAAACATATGCAGCCATGTTTCCCGTACTATATGATGTAAATCAATCTTGTAAAGGAGCTAGTGCTCCACATTATTGAACATGCATCCTCAGTGATGTTTTATAATTGACCTTGATTTGTTTGTTTCAGGTACTTCTCTGCGACTTTGAACTGATTCCCTCCAAGTTATAAATATTTCTAATGTATTTTGACCATCACTACCCTTTGACCTCATACATTAGGGGGTACCTGTTATACCATGAAATGACACTTCTCCGTCCCAGTACTGACACCAAATGTGTCGGGACACAAAAGGACAAAGTGGATTGATGTAGCCTAAACATTATAGATGAAGTGAAGCCTTAATGCATATTTATTTCTTTAGCCTTTCCAACATTTATATATGAGTTTTCCTTGCAATCGTGGGTCCCCTTGGGACAAATCGTGTGTCACTCACGAATCAACCTTTATGTAACCCACGAGTTATCCATAAAATGTTGCACTCGCGAGTTTCTTGTGTAGAAGTCGCGAGTCACTCGCGGGTTTCCTTCATTATACCTGTAAGTTCATTAAGACAAAATTAAAAATAAAAACATGATTAATTTAAGGGTATTTGGGTTAGAAATGCTAACTTCCCTAACTCCCCTAACCATCCTAGGCCTCATAAGCTCTCCTCACCAGCAAGTATAAATAGAGGGGAGGGGTAGAGGATAGGGGAAGAAACTTTGGAGAGAAAGGTTATGCTGGAGAAAATCTCTTGGGAGCAAGGAGGACTCAGTTCCTGGTCTGAAGAAGAAGGCTTGTCTCAGATAGGGTTGTAATGTTCCCTGAACCTTTAGTAATAAATAATGTCTTTCTTCCATATATGTTGTAATGCATGCTTTTTTTGTTATGAATCATGATCTGCGTTGTCATTTTTTGTGCCGAGAGGCGCTCTACAACCTAGTATGGGGGAGATCTTGTAACGTTACACGTAACATTTGTAACGTTATGTAACGTTCCTCTTGTAAATTTCAGCCATAAGAAATAATTTTTTTAATTATCCTCCAAAATAAATGTCGGCCACAAAAACAACCTAATATGGGGCAGATATTGTAATGTTCCTACCTAACAAAACAATAAAAAATAATAAAATTAATTATCGCCCAAAAAAGAGGTTAGTAAACAAAACAACACATTATGGGGCATATGTTGTAATGTTCCTACTTAACAAAATAATAAAAAATAAAATATTGAATTATCCCCCCAAAAAATATTGGTCCTGCACATGGTTTTAAAACCATGTGCAAGGCCTCCTAAACAACCCATGGTTTTATCGTACATGGTTTAGGAGGGCTTGTAAATGGTTTTAAAACCATGTGCAAGGCCTCCTAAACAACCCATGGTTTTATTGTACATGGTTTATGAGTTCGTTGCAAATGGTTTTAAGACCATGTGCAAACCCATGGTTTTAGGAGGGCCTTGCACATGGTTTTAAAACCATGTATGGGGGAGATGTTGTAATGTTTTTTCCTAACAAAATAAAAAATAATATAAGATACTATAGGTCGGCCATAAATAGTATTAAATATTAATAATAAAAGTATTATATGTCCACCTTAAATAAAAAGATGTGTCTTTTGGTCTGAATCATACCAAAGCTGATAGTTGAGTGCAATACTTAAAAAGAGGTTTGCACCTCCAAAGATTTGATCCCTCTCGGGGCTTGATAGAGCGTAGGATTTGGATCTATGCTGGTTTCTAAATGCAGTTTTAATCTGTTCATGTTGCTTTATATAACAATAATATGTATTGTGGATAAACAACAATCTTTTTTACAGGTATTGAAGTGCAGAGAGCTTTGGAGCATTTGAAGAAGGGATTAAAAGTTAGGATCAACCGTCTAAAAAAGGTACTTGTCTTGCTAACCCTTATTCTATTTGTTTATGTTCCAAACCCTTGATGTCTGTAAGCCACACCCTAGTATGTTGGTGACCCTAGGACCCCAAGTCATAAGTTAGATATCCCTCACAACAGTAATTGAGGTTATCCTCACAAAGACAATGAAGAGTCACTGCAAGTATTGGGATGAAAAACTTCTAGAAGCATTATGGGCACATCATACTACATGGTGCAACACTACAGTTTGTTCTCCATATGAATTGGTATACGGGAAGGACGTTGTCTTTCCTATTGAATTTGAGATCAAAACTTTGAAGATAACTATAGAAGAAAACCTAGACTTAACAGAGGATTAGAGGTACCAGTTGAATTGGTTAAATGAACTAGATGAGAAGCACACAACTGTTCTACATCAGACATCATTAATTCAACAACACCGCTCCAAATGGCATGACAGGTTCATAAAAAAGAAAATATTTTGTGAAGGAGACTGGGATTTATTATATGATTCATAGTTCAAGACGTATTTTAAGGGAAAATTGCGTACAAGATGGCTCAGACCTTACATAATAGACAAGGTATTCGACAATGAAATCATTCGCTTGACCACCATTGATGAAAATCAAACACATTTATTTGCTAATGGCCATCAGCTATGACTTTATCATAAGCCTATTTCAAAGGATGCGTTCATTTTTCGTGTTGCAGCCGATCCAAATTTCCAATTGATACAGGAACATGGGTTTTCCCCGTTTATGAGAATCCCTAAACTCTATTGCAATTCTACATATTAAATTTGTATATAAATAAATTGTTGATTTTTTAAAGCATTAATTGGTTTGTTTCTTTTGAGAATTGTGTATAGGAATACGTGTGAAGGTTCAGTCGGAGGAAAGCACTCGCGTTGGGCCAAGTGATTGTGGAAATTCTAGATGACCCTTCTCAAATTGGATGACTCCTTGTAAGGAAAAGTGAACAAAATTGCAGACCTCCATCGAAAATCCATCACTCTCTCAGTATTTTCACCAAAATGCCATTTGATTTTTCCGTTGAAACTCCGCTAAATTTTCCACTTCTTTTCAGTGAAACTATGACAAACTTTCCATTTCTCCACTGAAATTGCGCCAAATTGTCCATTTATTTTTGCCCAAGCTCCGCTAATTTTGCGCTGCAACTCCACCATTTTTTCCAGTTTCTGATGAAATTCTGCCAATCTTTCGACTGAAACTCTGCCAACATTTTCATGAAATTTTGCTAAATTTTCGCCACATCTCCGGTGGATTTTTGCCCAATCCTTTCTGCTTTGTGACAAACTTCTGCTAAAATTCCATCACTTTGCTATAGTTCCCGAGAAGAATGCCAAAGAGTCCATCTATTTTCCATGCGTCATTGCAATTTATTTCCAGCATGGACATATTAAACCTACTCATTAGACGAAGGCCAGTTTATTTTATGAAAGAGTGTAGGTAATTATGTTCCAAAACACCTTGGAAAGATGATATTTCAACACGACAATGAAAATGTACGAGTTTTTACTATAGACATGATTAGGCATGAATTGATATGGAAATAATGATTATACCTTTCCTTTTAGTCCCTGTCAACAACCCATAACATCCAATCAACCTATAGGAGAAGCATGTAAAATACCCCATCTGTACTTATTTAACGACTGTCATTCCATCCAATCCGCTAGATAACCTGTTAAACTATCTTATTCCATAACTGCGCCAGCTTTCTAAACATACCCACATGAACCTAGGCTATCTATAAACTGTTCTTGCATGTTGTGAATCCTACATTTGAAAATGGTAGCTATTGAATTCTCCATTATAGGTCACAGAAGAGAGGCAATATGGGTATTCTAGTAAGACATGAGCTTGAAAAAATAGATTCTCTGCGTAGAAACAAAGAATGTTTCGTTATCTTTGAAGAAGCCGGATGGATAGAGTATTTTCAGATATTGAATGGATTCCACGAAGAGATGACACTTCAATTTTCTATGAATTTGACTGGAACCCATTCAAAGATTATAGGATTAAGGATAGACGGCTCAGAGGTGTCTTTGGCAGAAGTTACGGGGTTACCTACAATTGTAAGGAGGTGGTTTTTCCAAAAGAGGCACAATGGGACTGCAATAGACGAATTTCTTGTAGTAAGAGAGAGTGTGCATCCTAGGTCTAGATGAACGACATTAGAAACACTACCAAGGCCTTGGGACCAGGTTGACATATTTTAAAAGATATCCATCACCTGCAAGGGAAGGTATCCATTTGCTTATACTTATGATTTTTTTTCTACTTTCTCATTTGCGTCATGGTAGAATGCTTAATATGCCATTTTATCTTTTAAGAACCCTACAGAACATGGATCATTATGTGAGAATGTCTCGGCATCCATTATCCTCTGTTACAAAACATGGAATTATTGAATTGTTAGTTCTAAGAGCCTTAGCAAGAAGAAATCAAACATGGGAACAATTTATTGCTTGGGATGGGGTAAACTAGGGACTTGCAGTGGAAGTAAGAGGTATTGAAGAAAGGGATGATGAGCAGAGCTCCTCAGAATCAACTGGGGGGAGGGATAGAGCATCAGAAGAATTGGAAAATGTTAAGGAGGAAGGTTTAGGGGAAGTTGCAACAATAGCGAACCCTGTGGAAGAGGTGGCTATGACGGCAGTGGTAGTAGAAGAAATTGTAATATTATCAGCGATAGTAGCAAAAGATGAAGCTGGAGCAGCTGTAGAAGATGCGACATTGGAATTTGTAGCTGCGGAAGATGCAATAGGAGAAGAAGCTACAATGGACGAATAATTTTAGGGGCTAAACCCTCAAGATCCAATCAGGATCCCAATGTATCAAATAGAATATCATGCAGGGGAAATATTGAAGGAAGGAGATGTGGAAGTTTTGAACATTGAATCTTCTCCTGAAATAAGGGGAACTATAATTCAAAAAGAGTAATTTCTTGCTGAAACAGGAGAATATTTTACCCCTTTTCTGTCACAAAGAAGAAGGAAGAGATTAGGTGCTAAGGGCCAGTCATCTGGTTACACAAAAAGGAGAAGTAGAGCTTCTATTGCAGTAGAGGCGACAAATATTCAAATTCCTATTAAAAAACATCGATTACTCCCTGTACCACAAGAAATAGAGGGTAATGTAATTCTATAATATTCCAATCCATAAGAACCTGCTACAGATCAACCTCAGATTGAAAACTTGCTTTTTGAGAATGAGTTGTTGAAAGAAGAAGTACAAACACTCGTAGAAGAATTGCACGGGTTGAAGGAAGCATTCAAAAAGAAGACAATGCAAAGCTTGAACACATTGGCTGAAGTTGTTGACCAATTGGAAAATCCACCCTCTGTTTCCAATACTGGGGAACATGATGAACTATTATGCCTAGAATGCAGAGATTTATTTAAACTTTCAGGTTATAAAGTCACAATGGTGGAAGTGTTAGCATGGAAACTTGCACAATCAAGGCAAGGGAGAAGTGAAATACGAATAATAGAATCAATGGAGGAAGAGAAGCCATAGTTGAATATAACCCCTTATCAGGAGTTACAAGAAAATGAAGAAGAACAATCTCAGTAGTCAAGGTACAATGAATTAATTCCAGACCAGTCTCAATAGTCAGGAGACACTGAATTATTTCCAAGCCAGCCTCAACAGTCAGGAGATAGTGAGATGATACAAGAAAAATCTTAGCATCCCGGAGGCACCAAAATATTTACAGAACAGGATGTTGTTACACAAGAACCAACATTCCTAAAATGTGTTGCTGAAGCAACAACACAAACATAAGTTGTTGTGATTGAAGTACAAAAATTGGATGCTGTTACATAAGAACCAACATTTCCAAAATCAGTCACCAAGGTAGCAACACAAACAAAAGTTATTGATATTGGAGTAAAAAAATTGGATGTTGCTAGACAAGAACCAACATTTCCAAAATTGGATGCTGAGCTGGTAATACAAGGTAAGATTGTTGAAACACATGACTCACTCCTAGTGGGAAAAATTGAGAATGAAATTATTGTATTGGATAAAGGATAAGGAAAAGATAAAAGAGGAGAAAAAGAACAAGAGTTGAAAAAGGAGATCTCCATGTTTGCAACTTAAGCTGAGTAAATGGAGGTATCGTGCCAGTCTGAGTGAGAAGAGGATGATTTCCCTACCTGAACAAAGGAGGATTGTTCAGGAGATTAAATATAAATGAGTTGAAGAACTGATCTTCCAAAAATTCCAATGGGAAAATTTGCAAAAGGCGCTAAAGGAATTAAGGAAGCTCGATCCCTTAAAGAAAGAAAAGGAGAAAATGTACAGTTTAATTCAAGAATTGTTATGTTGTAGAGCTCCATATCCATCTTATTCAGTGTTTTTATATGAATAGATGACTATGTTGAAAATTTAAGCTTTAAAAGAGGGGACTTCCTACTAGTGTCAACTCCTAAATTCATGGACACCTTCATCATAAGCGATTTTTTGGAACAGAACATGTTATGTGAATTGTATTTGCATGAAAGAGAATGTTTCATGGATGTCCACTCCAATCTAGTTCCTCATCTAGGAGACAATCATCTAAGAGATTTTTCTTCATTTGTTACTAATCATTTGAGGTGGTGGAGTGCTATCTAGACTATAGAGAGAAATGAGGACACTTCCACCCTTTAAGTTCGAAGTGAGCCTCAATCTTCTATATTATTGAGAGCCAGACATATGAGAAACTTGGCATCTCCTGAGAGGGTTACTCAGGTGGAATCCTTCCAATATGAGTTCATTTCCACATGTGTTAAAATTATTTCTCAGCAAGAGATATTTTCAATAGAGGGTAGCAAGAGTAGATGGGATGATTCTTCTAAATATTTGAAAGCAAGAGACCTGTATTGTTTTGAGAACTTTAAGTATGCCATGTCCCAGTTTCCTTAGTATGTTACAGGTATTCAAACTTGTGGACCTAGTTGGTTGGAACTGATATTCAGGTTTCCCATCATATGGTTTCCAGCAAGAAAGTATCAGAGAATGTACAGGTTGAATAAGAAGGCAGAGAAACAATGTTGGGATGATTTAATTTCCTGTGAGATGTTCATAAATTCAAGGGAGAAATATGAACCTTCCTTCAATATCACTCATCTTCATCGAAAGAGTTTTGAAGCGGAGAAAAATTCAGACTGGAAGGAGCTCATTGCATGAGGATATGAAAATGGATAGCTGGGGGGATATGTTGGGTGCCAAAATAGACTCTTTTTGTCCATATCCATTAACACCTTTCCCTGCTATTTTTCTATAACTCAGGAACATATCTTCCCAAGTCAAGCATGGATTTTGAAGGTATAACTTATTATTGCCACCTGTTTCGTTATTGCTTAATATTGTCTATGATTATGAACTTTATCTTTGAATTGCAATGACTTGTCACTGATTTGATAAGAAAATTTCAGAACCTTGAAAGAATCTAGGTGTAGCAGCTCGCTAAACTCGTGGAGTAAAGAATACTTGGCGTTAGTTGCCTAGTTTCAGAATTCAATTTTAGTCATTGATGATAAAAGCTCGAGTGTCTTCCCACGTGGCCAGCTGAAACAATATGAGCATATTCCCTCCTAATCAGCTGGAACTTGTTCGATCGGTTGAACAATTCATATTAAAAAGCACATTCATGATTATTAACTAATTCCACTTAATGTAATAATTGTTGTAATTGTTTCTGTTTCAATTCGGAAACTTGAAGATCGTAGATCTTCATGGCTGACCAAAATTAGTGGACCTAAACTATATCATCTCTATATAATTATAGGAAGGCAAGTTGAGCCAGGGGGTTAGCATTATTGAATAAGATTGTAGCAAAAGGATACTGCAACTGTATTTTTATAATTTTAACGAAAGGAGTAGCAATTATCAATATTCCCGTGTCTTAAGTTTCATTATCTTTTAACAACATCTTTGTTAGAAGGCCAGGGCCCACTTTCTCATAGAGTTGTTGACTTAGTAGATGTTTTAGCTTTAAATATTTTGGTTTGGTGTGGATTTACAGTAGGGCGTGTTACCAACTTTTTTGTACCATAGTTGGGTTACCTGAGGAGCCACCGGTTGACAAAATTGTTCAAAGTCTAATTCCAGTGTATCAGTTGATCCGTCTTCATGTCTAGCCAATATTGGCTAGCCAGTTTTTGATTTGAGTAATTTTGACCATGGCCCCGCGGGGTTTGTAATAAAATGCGCTAGTAGGGTATTTTTTGAGTGGTTCGGTCTCCTCAGATATAGAATCTCAAATAAGGTATTCCAGAGAGTTTTTTGCCCCTAACAATTATGCTTTGCCTTCAGTCGAGTATAATTGACGAGGTTTTCTCCTGCTTCCTCCAAAGCTGGAATGCCCGATGTTGAATTCTAGGCCTTGGGGGGTTATTAGAGCCCAACTGAGTGTTATAAACCTACTAGGCATTATTTAGGTAGAACATGGTCATGTCCTAAGTCATATAGACATATAATTGTTTTTCGAAAATATCTTTTTCGATCGGGGAAAAAATTATTTTTAATTATTTTTAATTTTTAATTACTTTTCCTAAGTTTTTTGGGTTAATTTTTCCATAAATTAAATGAAAAAAACCTGTTTGTAATAAATCGGTCATCCGGACTCCAAATTCAGTGATTGAAGGCTCTAACCTTAAGTTAAAAATCATTCTTGATCGACCATCCAGTCAGAACCAACTTTCGGATCATCAATCGGACACATAATGCCTTTTTTCTCAAAAAATTCAGTTTTGAGGAAAAAATGAATTTTTATTAAAAAATGATTATTTTGGAGAAAATTAAAACTCTCCAAATTAATCCAAATTCAGCGAAATAAAAGGCTAAATGACATCTCATTGGACATTTATGACGATTGGAGTTATCATAACTTAGCTTCAGTCATCATTAAGTGAGCAATTAATTTATTATCAGTTAGCAGACATGTCATATCCAACTAAAAATGAGATGGAGAGCATTCAGTGGTCCGGTGATTCGATCGAGGTGAAGACTAAGGCTTGCATCATCAGTGGCCTTCCCAAACCTAGCAAGGACTTCTACCAAACCTAAAAGGTGGTTTACCTACATCACCAGACACCTCCTTCACAGCTCATGCCCCTCCTCAGCCTGGTTGCGCCTTCCACACGTGTGGGCTCAGTTGATGGTTGATTTCAGTGGCTAGGGTTGGAGTGAGGGCACCTTGCCTAGGTGGAGGCCTTCCCTCACTCCCAGCTCTTGATTTTTAGGTTTGGTTTCTCAGTTTGGTGTCCAGGACGGTTAGGTTACGTAATCTAGTTTTAGGGTTTTAGCACTCTCTCATTGTATAAATAGAGGCTCCTTTAGCTCTATTCGGATGGATTTTTATGCAAAGAACCTCTCGTGAATTAATGTAATGCTTGTTGCTTTTGCAACCATGGAATACAATTTTAAGGCTTTGGAGGCATACATGGTGTGTTAATGTGGATGAGCAATTGGCGAATGAGGTGAAATGTTTCAATTTCTGTCTTTTATTGCTTAGGATTGGATAATAGCTCATGCTTCAGAAGGATTCTATAAGCACATAAGATTGATTATTTGATGTTCCAACTTAATCTTTTATGCTTTGTTCTTATGCATTAAAAGTAGCATTGATTATTCAATTATATGATATGCTCTTTATATTTTTATTTACCAAACATACATGATCTAATCCATTGTTTGCAAGTATTGAGTTGAAATTGTGTAGGTCATCTCATTGAAGTGAGTAGGAGTTTGAGCTCAGGTGCATCCTCTCCTCTCGAAGCCAAGGAAACTTCCGAATTTTCAAGCTTCAAAAGAATCCAAATGCCATCAAAGCACCACAGGTTTGAGTGTTTCTTTCATATTATTCATCTTTCAAATTCTCATAAAATCTTTATTTTCTTGGGTTAGGGCACGGTTTGTGTTCAAGTGAACATTCATTCACCAAGCCCTTGCCCTGGTTGGCTGCCCTGTTTGTATTTTGCAGCCTTTTTGGCCTTTTTATTGCAGCCATTCTTTCCTATCCTTCGCTGTCCACTTTTCCCCACTTTTTTACATTTTGGACAGCCCTCTTTTGCCCTCTCTCTTCACTTTTTGCAGCCCTTTTCCGTCCTCTTTCGTGGCCATATTTTGGGCTGTACTTTCAGCCTTTTTCACCCTCTTTTGCAGCCTTCTTTCTCTGATTTGCAGCCCTCTTCTTCCCTTAGTTTCCAACCTTTTTTGACTTGCCTTTTGTCCTCTCTTCACCCCTCTTCCACCTCTCTAGCCTTGTCTTTTTCATTCATCTTTTCTTCCTTCTTTTGGGAGAGTTTGGGTAGTTGTTTTTATCTAGTTTGTAGATTTAATTTCAAGTTATTTTTATCAACTAATATCATAACAAGTGTGTGTCGAGAGCTCTTAGTTTCAGGTAGGTGAAGGAGATCCCAAAGGCCACAAACAAGCAAGGAGTGCAAAAGAACAAAAAGACTCTTTCCCTCTTCTTTCATCCCCTTCTTTCCCTGTTCTTTCGAGAAGCTAAGAAAGGGTCACCATGATCATTGTAAAAGATTAATAAAAAGGGCTACTGAGAGCAAGTCTCCTTTCTTTTATACTTCCCCTATTCGGGGGAAGTGTGTCTTGTGTTACTTTTCATGTTTTATTAGTGTAGTTTCAACTTTAAGAACTTAGCTTAGTTCTTTGAATGGAATGTAGAAACAAAAAATGAATAATCAGCCCCGAGTTTGAAGAGTATGGCAAGGATGAGCTGATCATCCTCCTTCTACATGTTGCATTGCTTCAAGAGTAAAACAGTATGCTTGAACTTTGTAAAGAAATCATTTAGAGTCTCGAAATTGGAAGGTTTTAGAGACATGAGTTCATTTTCGAGCTGGTAAACCCTCAAGTCATCATGCTTTCCGTATAGAGATTCCAATTTGTCCCATATTTATTTCGGTGTCTTAAAATCCGTAAGATGGAAGAGAAGGTCTCGAGAAATAGAGAGGCACAAGAAACCGAAGGCTTCATCCTTCTTGTTCAAGAATCTTGATTTTTCTATGGTGGATCCAGGCTCAACTTCAGTGTCCATGGTGACTCTAAAAAGTCCTTTGGAGTGCAGCTGAATATGCATATCACTTTTCCATGAGTGGAAATTGTATGGAGTCAAGAGATCTGCTTAAGGAGGCCATCTAGATGTGCTGGAGCGAATGCTTCACCTGTAGAAACCTGAGAATTAAAACAGAAAGGGAAAAATAAGGTCGGACAGCCTGCACATTCTAGGCTTTCATCACACGCAACATAGTCAATCAAGCAAGCTTGATCAACAAGTTCTTTACTTGGGGTATTGAGTGGTAAGCCTTGGCTTCTGGTGCAGTGTTGGATTTTTGAGTTAGTGCTCACTTTTCATGGAGAAATCTGTCAAAAAGCTTGTTTTTGAGAGATAGATATTCGTCTCGCCGTAAGCTCTGATACCGTATCAATCTTGCACATTGATCTAGGAACAAATAATCAATCTCATCAAGAAATAATCAACAAATAACTCAGAAATGGTGTTAATCGGACCAGAATGGTTTCCTCTCTGTATATTCAATAAACAATGAATAGTTACAATTACAATGTCAAGCAATAGCTTGAATCAATGAGGAATTCGAATACCTAAGGAGGTCATTTGAATTCAATGAGTGAGTCTATCTTAACTGACTGTAAGCCATTGGTTCACACTATGTTAACCACTTGACCAAAACCCTAATTGACTCACCAAATCCTAACTGAAGTCGGAGTGCAATAAATGACTGAATCTCAATTGAAAGAGATCAAACACATGTCATAGCAAGCCAACCATCAAGTGCTAGTGCTTCAATGACTTCAATGAACCCCGATGAAGTTAACTGAAGCTGAACTGATCATCAGAAGTTGGTGGAGGCGCCCCTGTTGACTCCAGATCATTAAATAATAATAAATAATCATTAAATAATATATTTAATGAGAGGAGGCACCTTAACTGACTGGCTTAACTCTTTGTAACCACCAGTTAGCAATTAGGTGCATTAATATCACTCAGATCACCCTCGGAGTGCTCCAGTTAGACTTCTTGACTGTAGGAGAAGGCTAAGTTAGCCTCCTTGACTGTAGGTAGGTGTGGGTGTGATTGGATGATGTCAATTAATGCTCCATTGATGTCAATTAATGTCAATTATACTTAGGATAGTGGTTTAACTAGGCCAATTTGACCAAAAAGAGTTTGTATGGTGGTAAATGTCTCCAACACATAAAGAAATATGAAACTGAAACAATTGAGGAATTCAACAACAGGTTCATTGAATTAGCAAATTCCATCCCTGCCACTTACTCTCCTCTAGCAACTTCTGTTTTGGACTATTACATCGAATCTTTAAGTGGTAAAATCCAATACCAGATCAAAGATAAGGAGCCGACTACTTTACTTCTAGCTCAGGGTTTGGCCGTCAAAATTGATAAGAATATGCAGTCATCTAGTGAATCTAACCTCCACGGTTATTCAAGGTCTTCAACTCCATTGAAAATTAATGAACCAAAAGACAAGGATCCTTTATCAGCTATGAAGGATGCCTATGAAAAAAAAATGATGGAGATGAAGAAAAATATGGAGGAGGCAGAACGTAAACACTTAGCACAGTTGAAGGAGATTCAAAATAGGGTGATCACGATGGAAATAACTCAAAATCAGTCCACTCCTAGAACCTTTCCTGCCAAGACAACTTGGCAAAGAAAGCCTCCCAACCATGAGCAGAGGCCTCCCCATCAGCTAGAGGCCATTAACATGGTTGAGCAGTATAAACCATTTTGCAGAGCATGCTGAGATTTTGATGAGGAATCTGGCTGCCACTATGCGTGCTATGTTCAGGAGCATGGTCACCCTCAAGGTTGCGGCCTGAATACATCGACAAGCGAGCCTAATTCTATCAATAACATAGATGACATCCCTAACATCCCCATAGGAAATTGGCCATAGGCCCATCGTTATGAAAAGAAAGTTGACAACCTGACTCAGTACTATGGTGAGATTCCTTTAGTCGAGAAGATCAACAATACTCAGAACTTCAAAGGGATAACTTATCAAATAAATGGGTCTTTTGCACAGAATATTCCTAAGGTAACAACTCCTAATCCTCCAAAAGAAGTTGAAACAAAAGAAATTGTTGATTTAAGTTTTGACTTAGGTAATTGGTTAGCGAATACAAAAGTCCCTGTTCTAGTCCTTGAATTATGCAAAATCCCTGGCCAAAGCGAGATACTTTTGAAAATCCTAGAGCCTCAGAGTAATGTTGATCCTCAAGCTAAAGAAAGTTCTTCAGGTCCTTTAAAGCCCATTACCCCTAAAAAGGGCACTTTTTCTGCTACCGTGGAGTGAACTTCAAATAATATCTTTGCCGATCCACCTATAGTTCTACATACTAGGGACCCAAGAAAAGAAGACCATCCCCCTTTCTACGTATCATTGATGATGGGTGATCTTCTTTTGCACAATTCTATGTTAGAATCAGGATCTAGTTCCAGCATCATGACCAAAAAATTCATGCAACAGCTTGACTTAAGAACCACGAGGCCATACCAGAATGTATGTGCCATGGACTCTAGACCGGTTAAGTTTGAAGGGATGATTGAGAACAAGTTAGTTAAATTGGCCAAGTATCCAGATATCTAGATCACAATGGACATTCTGGTTATTGATGTTCCAGACAAATGGGGTATGTTTCTTTCTAGGAAATGGGGTGCCACTTTGGGAGGATCAATCTAGATGGATTGGACCTATGGCACCGTACCAGCGTCAGAGTTTTCACTTGTTAAGTTGTATTCCGAGAAATAAAAAAGACACCATGTTGAAAACCCTAAAAAACCAATGAATGAGTATGCTTACCACATTGATGGAAATGGTTCCTATCAAATCAACTCCACTTTCTTGGAACCCATCCAAGAAGAGATGAAGACCGAAAAACTTAGTGAGTTGTGGAGAATGAATTTTGATGGTGCTTACTCTAAAATGGGCAAAGGGGATGGTGTTGTCATTTTTTCACCAGAGGGTAAGGTTTTCAACTTTGCTTTCAGATTGGAATTCGAAGCAACTAACAATGTGGCGGAGTATGAGGCACTTCTACTGGGCATTGAGATTTCCAAGGACATGGGGATTAAGTTGCTTGATATTAAAGGGGACTCTGATTTAATTGTCCAACAGGTTAAGGGTCAGTTTGCATGTAAGTGTCAAAGACTTAAGAAATATAGAAATGCAATCTGGGATACAATGGAACACTTTGATGCCCTTAACATAGAAGCAGTCCCTAGAGATCAGAATAGTGCCTCTGATAAGCTTGCAGTTTTAGCGTCAACTCTTCAACCATCGGATGAGATGTTAGAGGGGGATTTTCCTTTAGAGATTAACTTTAGACCTTCTGTTCCTGATAATGTTGAACATTGGCAGTTCTTCAAAGACGATGAGCAGATTTTGAGATTCATTCATAATGTCGATGAATTCCTTAATTTTAAAGTAAATGATAAGGAAGAAAACAAAGAATATTATGGAGAAGGTGACCAGTTTAACAATCCTGTCCCATGTGGTCTAGTTGCATTAGAAAACATCTTTGATATGTAGGACAAAAGAACAAGCAATGTTGAGAAGATGAAACCAGGAGATTACATTGAAATCAAGATTGGGACGGAAACATAACCTAAAATTATAAAAATTGGAAAAGGTACTTCTGAAAAAGAAATGAATAGCCCCATAAACTTGGTCAAAGAGTATAGGGATGTATTTGACTTTACTTATGATGAGATAAAATCTTATAGGGAAGATGTATTTCAACATACTATTCCCCTAAAGCCAGAGTGTCAAAAAGGCAAGCCTTTCAGACAAAAACTTAGGCAAATAAATCCTAAGTTAGCACCAATCATTAAAAAGGAGTTAGAAAAAATGCTAGCAACAGGAATAATAGCTCCTACTAGACATTCAACGTGGTGCTCTAACTTAGTCGTAGTTAGAAATAAGAACGGGAGCATAAGAATAGGTATAGATTTCAGGAATCTAAACATAGCATGTCAGAAGGACAATTACCCTCTCCCCAACATGGAGACCCTCCTCCAACGGGTCACTGGATCGAGCTTGATGTCGATGATGGATGGTTTTTCAGGCTATAACCTGGTAGTCATTCAAGAGGAAGATAGGCATAAGACCACCTTCACAACTCCTTGGGGCACTTTTGAATATCTGAGAATGCCCTTTGGTCTTTTAAAAGCAAAAGCTACTTTCCAAAGGGCCATAGATTATGCTTTCAAGGAGTTGATTGGAAAAATCATTGAGATCTATCAAGATGATCTCACTGTTTTTTCGAAGGAAATATCCAGCCATGTTGGTCATCTCAGGCAGATTTTCGAGCGGTGTGGGAAGTATGGCATTTCTTTGAATCCAGCTAAGTCGGTGTTGGGCATAGAAGAGGGAAAACTCTTAGGACATATTATCAACAAGGACGGTGTCAAAATTGATCCTGAAAGAGTAGAGGCCATAAGAATGATTCTGCTCCCTAAGAATGTTAAAGCCCTTTAGTCCTTCAATGGTCATATCAATTTTATCAAAAGATTCATTCCAAACTTGGCCGAATTAATGAAACCCATGTAGGCTTTACTCAAGAAAAATGCCAAGTTTGTGTGGACCATTGAAGGAAGGAAAGCCTTTGATTCAATAAAGAATGCCATTACCAGGTCTCCAGTCTTAGTCAGCCCAGATTACATGAAGGATTGTATGATCTTTTCATTTTCTTCTGAAGACACCATTGTGGGTGTGTTGCTCCAAAAGAACATTGAAGGGTTTGAGCAACCTATAGCATTCATGAGTAGAGCCTTGTAGAATTCTGAACTAAAGTATACCATCATGGAGAAGCAGGCTTATGCCTTGGTTAAATATTTAAAACATTTTAGGACTTATATCGGGTATTCCAAAGTTATCGGATATGTTCCCCACACCGTGGTCAAGGATATCCTTTCTCAAAAGGATTGTTTAGGAATAAGGGGTACATGGGTATCCAAGATTCAGGAATATGACCTTGAGATAAAGCCCACTAAATTAATCAAGGGACAGGGGCTGACAAGAATGCTTACTCAAAAGAACGAAGAAGCCATTGAGATGATTGCAGAAAATGACATCCCTTAGCCTGCCATGACTCCCGCCCTTCAAAACCTTGACAACCATTGGTATTCAGACATCATTTTCTTTCTTCTCCATCTCACTTGCCTCGATCACCTCAAAGGACACAGGCGTAGGGATTTTAGACTTAGGATCGCTAGGTATTTCCTTACCCAAGAGGGTCTGGGTTGGAGAAACCCAGATGGTATTATACTTAGGTGCATCAATGAACATGATTCTAAGAAGATATTAGAAGAGTTTCACTCAGGATTTTGTGGAGGCCATTGTGTAGCAAATACAATTTACCACAAAATTTTGAGAGCTGGATATTACTGGCCAACCATTTTTGCTGATGCTCACAAGCATGTCAAGTGTTGCCAGGAATGTCAGTTTTTCACTGGGAAGCAGAAGTTGGCAACTCTTCCCCTTACTCTGATTTTCGTCCTTGCCCCTTTTCAACAGTGGGGGCTTGATTTTATTGGAAAATTCAAGGATAAATCCAGCAATGGTTTTTGCTAGATTCCCACAGCAATCGATTACTTCACCAAGTGGGTAGAGGCTATACCCACTAAAACTGCCACCGAGAAGGTTGTTATTGAATCATCACCAGATTCAGAACTCCCCTTAAGATAACAACCGATAATGCCAAAGCCTTTAGTTCAGAAGTAGTAAACGACTTATGTTTCAAGTATGGCATTATCTTATCCCACTCATCTGATTATTACCCACAGGGAAATGGACTTGCTGAGTCCACTGATAAAAATTTAATGTCAATCCTTAAGAAGACTATGGGGGATAATAAGATATCATGGGATAGTAAAATTAAGTATGCTGTGTGGGTGGATAGGATCACTAAGAAGAATTCAACTGGTAAGTCACCTTTTGAGCTGGTGTATGGACTCACAACCACCCTTCCGATTAGCATGCAGATTCTGATCTTCAGGATGTTAAGTGAGTATGGCACAGAACAGGTAGAAATGGAGCAAAGAATCAATCAGATTATAGAATTGGATGAATCCCGAATAGCTGCCCTTGATCAGTCACTCAGACATCAAGAAAGTATGAAGGGCACTTTTGATAAGTCAGCCAGGATGAGAGCTTTCCAAATTGGAGATACTGTTCTCTTATGGGATAAGAGAAGGGAGAAGCCTGGAAAGCATGGAAAATTTGACAGCCTTTGGAAAGGCCCGTTTATCATCTGTGACACCGCTGGCACCAATTCTATTTTCCTTAACACTATGGACGGAGAAATTTTAAACCTGCCCATGAATGGCCAACACTTGAAGCCCTTTTATCGAAACAACCTCCAAGATGACCAAGGGGTCATCCCAAGGCTTTTCTAAACCCATCCTTGTTGTATTTTATGTACTTTATTTCTGTATCATATGTTATGTATCATAACTTTGTAGAATGTTGTATAAAATCTCTTTCCTTTTGTATATTAGCATATGTATTATATTCCATTTATATATGCTGAAAAAGAAAAAGTTTATTTCCATGTACTTTATTTCGAAAAAGAAAAAAAATATTTTCTGGTATTTCATCATGCCATATTTTTATCGTATACATGGAACTGAGACACTTCTGTTTACATGCAGGTACCAGAGATTCCTAGATTCTCAGGCACTCTATTTGATCAATAGATCAAGCAAGTACCTGTCCCACAGTTGGAGCCAGATGTTAACAACTTTTTTATACCATAGTTGGGTTACCTGAGGAGCCGCCGATTGATAGACTTGTTCAAAGTCTGATTCCAGTGTATCAGTTGATCCGTCTTCATGTCTAGCCAATATTGGCTAGCCAGTTTTTGATTTGAGTAATTTTGACCATGGCCCCACGGGGTTTGTAATAAAATGCGCTAGTAGGGTATTTTTTGAGTGGTTCGGTCTCCTGAGATGTAGAATCTCAAATAAGGTATTCCAGGGAGTTTTTTTCCCCTGACAATTATGCTTTGCCTTCAGCCGAGTATAATTGACAAGGTTTTCTCCCGCTTCCTTGATCCGGTGGATTATTCATCTTTAAAATCACACTGATCCAATATGGTTCAATAGTTATTTTAACTCATATGCTAAACATTATATGCAACCATCCCTTAACATTTGTGGCAACGCGCAGTGCAGTCTGTGCATGAGCTGCGCAGTTATCGCACGCTGCGTGGCTATCGCATGGTGCACAGCTTATCACAGGGGCACGCAGCTATCGCATGGTGCGCAGCTTATCGCAGCTATCGCATGGGCGCGCAGTTAGGTATGGGCCGCACAACTTGCAAACCGTCAAGTTGAATATCGAATGGTTCGGCGAAGTCCTTATATGCCGCGACATTTTATAGGCTGCGACAGCGGATCGGGTATATGGTGAAGTCCTTATATATTGATCCGGATCTTTAATTTACACTGATCCAATATGGTACAATGGTATTTAATCTAGGGTTCAAAGAACATAACATATGTTTTAACTCATATATATAGCTGCAACATACTTTTCACACTGCTGTGACAGACTTAGCTGCGACAGACTTTTCACACTGCTGTGACAGACTTAGCTGCGACAGACTTTTCACACTGCTGTGAAAGACATAGCTGAGACAGACTTTTCACACTGCTGTGATAGACTTAGCTGCGACAAAATTTTCACACTGCTGTGACAGACTTAGCTGCGACAAACTTTTCACACTGCTGTGACAGACATAGCTGCGACAGACTTTTCACACTGCTGTGACAGACATAGCTGCGACAGACTTTTCACACTGCTGTGACAGACTTAGCTGTGATAGACTTATCACACTTTCTGCGACATCGCGAAGTTAGTGGTGACATCAAATGGTTACGTTATGTGTGACGCTATGGTATGGTGAAACATATGTGCGTAACGGTCATTGCAACGTGTTATGAGTCAACATATGTGCATGGAGTTGGTTGCAACATTTCGGGAATATGGAACGTCGTGGTACCATAATGCTTGGACAACGATTTGGCCGAATTGCATGGTTCATCTTAGCGTATGGTGGTAACAATAATAAAAAAGATAACAGCTGAGATGATGGAATGGAATCGGTTACTTATCCCTCCCGCTAAACTCTTAAATAGAGGAGGCTGGCCACTGAGAAGGGGGCGGATTGTTTTGGAGCGCAGAGTATCGTTTCTCTGTTATGAGAAGCTTAGAGATCATTTTTGCTGCGAAGTGTCCAGATGCTGTGCTGTAGAAGTCGACATTCTCTGTTATATTTTAGCTTTCTTTATCTTTGAACGCTGATTGTAATTTCGAGAGAAAGGTCTTAAAGATTTTGTACAGCATTCTATTTACAGTTGCTGAAGTTGTTTCCAGAACCATTTTGTACCATTTTAAAAAGATTAATTGGATCGGTACCCATTGGAGAGGGACCTAGAGACGTAGCCCAGTGGAGGGGGTGAACTCCGTTATCAACTTCTGTTTTATGACTCCCTGTTTTCTGTTTGGCCTCTGGTTATCCGTCTTGTTTTTCATTCCTATTCTGAGCATTTAGTTTCTGTTAATACTGCCCATTAATTAACCTGTTGCACGCATTCTTTTACAACAAACTTTTAATGCACTAAAGTTGAGGTCCTACGGATCATATTTTGGTATCAGAGCTGGTTGACTATTGTGCAAGTTTGTGAATGCTTACCAGGTCTAGGTTAAAGGTTGGTGAAGAAAAATTGGTTGAAGGAGATCCTGAGATTGGCTTCAGGAGAACATTATCAAGAACCATGTCTTCTCCACGAGGGGAAGAAGAAGGACATACAGAACGGGAAAAACCTGTTATTTCTGAATCTGAGTTTTTAGAGGATTTTATGAGCATGAAATCCATGATGGAAATTCTACTCGATGAGTGAGCAGAAAGGAAGAAGAAAGAAGAAGGATCTTCATCCAAAGATGCAAAAGTGAAGAAGGAAGAAAAGGGTAAAGGAGTAGGAGGTGATGGTGATCCTCTTGATACTACTCAAACTTTGTCTTCTTCTCATGCTTCTCATTCACATAATGCTAATGCAAATTCTAATATGCCTTATTTCAAATTGGATGTTAAGTTTGAGTTACCAATTTATAATGGAGATTTAGATGCTGAAAAGTTAGACAATTGGATCAAGCAGCTTGAAGTATATTGCAGGGTGCAGGGCATTAATGATGACCCTTCCAGGATTTAGTTGGCCACTTTGAGAATGAGTGGAATGGCTCTTACTTGGTGGGAGAGCAAGATTCAACAAGATCTTCGAAAGAATGGTAAAATTATTTCAGTTTGGAATGAATTCATTGAAGTATTAAGGAAGCAATTTTATTCTTTAGGACATATCCAACAATTAACCATGGGTTGGCAAATGTTTAGACAAGCTAAAGGACAAAGCACTCAAGATTATACTCATGATTTCAGAAAGAGGGCTATTGCATTGAATGTTGCATTAGATACACAGGAAACTCTTCTTAAGTACATTGGTGGCATGCATTCTTATTTGAAGCATACTTTGTTAATGTTTAACCCCAGTAATTTGGATGATGTATGTGTTCAAGCTACCCATTTAGAAGCCAGGGGTAAGCATGCTAATGATACTTTTGTGAAGAAATCATTTAAATTTGACAGCAAATCGAAAGGTCAAGATAAGGGGAAAAAGAAGATGGCTACTATTAAGAAAGAGGGTGAAAGGCCTACGTGTTCGCATTGTCAGAAAGGACATGATGTCTCTAAGTGTTGGAAACTTCATCCGGAGTTAAGGCCAAAGAAGTATGGAGGAAACAAATATAAAGGAAAAGCAAAAGCTACTGCAGCAGTTGTTCAAGACTTGGGATCCGACTCAGGTGATGAAACAAAGATTACAGCTGTCGGAATCTAGGGTAAGAATAAAAGTATCTCACTTCCCATTGATGCAAAATCAAGTTCTAGTGCAAGTACAAATCTGCCATCTACTTCTAAGCAAAATGATAAAGATAGAAGTGCACTGTTTCATGTTCGTGTCATTGCAAATCACACAAAGATTGATACATTGTTTGATAGTGGTTTACAAGTAAATCTGATATCAGAAGAAGTGGTTAAGAAATTGCATTTAGTTACTATGCCTCATGAAAAGCCCTATCCTCTAGGTTGGGTTACTAATGATACACGATTGCAAGTTACAAAGAAATGTGTATTGAAGTTTACAATTACTGAAAAGTTCATGGATGAGGTAGAATTGGATGTAGTACCACTTGACATTTGTGGAATTGTACTTGGGAGTCCATATTTGTATGACCAAAAAGTAGTCTTTTATAGAGAGCAGAATAAGTATCATCTTTTTAAAGAAGGTATGGAATATATTGTACGAGCACATAAGAAAAAAACCAATCTAGCAATAGTTTCTGCAGGACAAATGAAGAGGTTGGTAAATGCTAGTAAGAATTTTGTGTTGATGATGGTTAAGATGAAAAATGATGAAGTCTCTAAATCTTTTGAAGAATGTGACCCTAAGCATAAATCTGAACTGATTAACATCATTTCTGAGTATGATGATTTGTTTCAAGATCCGAAGGGGTTACCCCCGAAGAGAGAGATTCAGCATGAGATACATTTGCAGCAGGATGTGCCACTCCCAAACATAGCCATGTACCGGATGTCTGTAATGCAGAACGAGGAAATCAAGAAGTAGGTTCAGGAGTTGATTGAGAAGGGGGTCATCCGGCCCAGCACTTCTCCTTGTGGCTCTCCTATAGTCTTGGTTCCAAAGAAGGATGGGTCATGGAGGATGTGTATCGACTACAGGGCCCTTAACAAAATCACCATTAAAAACAGGTATCCTCTTCCTCGCATTGATGATTTGCTTGATCAGTTGAAACATGCAATTTATTTTACAAAATTGGATCTACGTAGTGGGTATCATCAAATCTGTGTTGCTGAAAATGATGCCTGGAAAACAACGTTTAAAACAAAACAGGGTTTGTATGAATGGCTTGTAATGCCTTTTGGGCTATGTAACGCTCCTGCTACTTTCATGCGGGTCATGAATGATGTCTTCCGACCATTCATTGATGATTTTGTAATTGTATACTTGGATGATATCCTAGTGTTTACCAAAACCTGGGAAGAGCATGTAGTACATGTGAAAAAAAATTTAGATGTACTGAGAAAGGAAAAGCTTTATGTAAAAATGTCTAAATGTGAATTTGCTAAAACTTCTTTAGTATATCTAGGCCATATTATTGGTGGAGGCCACCTGCGAGTGGACCCAGCCAAGGTTACTATCATTGTAAACTGGCCACGCCTTAACACCGTTACTGAAATCAAAAGTTTTCTGGGTGCGGTTCAGTATTGGAGGAAATTCATTTCTGGATTTTCTTCCATTGCTGCTCCATTACATGCGTTGACAAGTGTTAAAGAAATTTTCCAGTGGGGAGGCAAGCATCAGAGAGCCTTTGACACCTTGAAGGAAAAGATTAGCACAACACCAGTTCTAACATTTCCAGATTTGCAGCAGCCATTTGAGATCGAAACCGATGCCAGCGGGTTTTCCATGGGAGTAGTTTTGATGCAAGGAAGGAAGCCAGTTTGTTACCATTCAGAAACATTCTCTACTACGGTAAGTAACTATCCAACCTATGACAAAGAATTGTATGCTTTACTACAGAGTGTGAAGAAGTGGAAACATTATATCATGGGAAAAGAGACAGTCATACATACTGATCATCAGCCACTTCAATAATTACAATCTCAAACTAAAATACAACAAAGTAGGAATTTAAGATGGATGGGATTCTTACAACAGTTTCATCTCGTAATTAAGTACAAAAAGGGAATTCATAATAAGGTAGAAGACATGTTATCAAGGCCTCCTACGAATGCTTCAATCATTCTTCAAAACAGTTCATCAACACATGAAATTTATATTGAACAGTATGAAAAAGATAAAGATTTTCAGAAAGTATATGCATCACTAATACATGGTAAACAGGAAGAGAACTATTATGTGCATAATCAACTCTTGTATCATCTCAGTAAACTTTGTATGCCAGAGAAAGAGAGAGTGCATGTGATTCGAGAAGCACATAGTTCATTGATTGCAGGACATTTTGGAGTAAGTAAAACATTGTCTGTATTGCAGAATCATTGTTATTGGCCTCAAATGCAAGAAACTGTAGCTAAATATATAAGGGGTTGTGTTATGTGTGCAACAAGTAAGCCTAGAAATAGGAAATTGGGTTTGTACGCTCCTCTTCCAGTTTCTTCTCGTCCTTGGGAAAGTATTTCTATGGACTTTGTAGGGGGACTACCTATGTCTAGAAAAGGGCATGATTACCTATATGTTGTTGTGGATAGATTCAGCAAAATGTGTATCTTAATGCCATGTAACAAGCATATCACTGCTGAACAAATAGCTCATTTATTCTTTCAAAATGTTTGGGTACATTTTGGGCTACCCATGTCTATTGTATCTGATCGAGATTCCCGGTTCTTGGGAAAATTCTGGTCAACTTTATGGGAGCTTATGGACACTAAACTAAAGAAAAGTACAGCTTTTCATCCACAGACCGATGGGAAAACAGAGGTAGTGAATAGAACAGTGGTTCAGCTGCTAAGAGGATATTGTAGTAAACATCCTAAACTTTGGGATGAGCAGTTGCAGTATATACATCATGCTTACAATCATGCAGCTCATTCTTCCACGAAAAGATCTCCTTTTGAAACTTGTTTTGGTTATTTGCCGAAAACACCGATGGACTTCTCTTTTGGAAAAGATGCAGTGGATGGACATCATGATGTAGATAAAGCGCTAAGGTTCATTCATAGAATCCAAGCAGTATAGCGGGCAGTTCAAGAACATTTGGAGAAGAGCCAGGCAAAATACAAAGCCAGGCATGACAAGCATCAAGTTGATCATCAATTTCAGGTTGGTGACAGAGTTTGGTTACATATCACCAAAGAAAGAATGAAAGGTGAAGGTAAAAATCTTAAACCTATCAGGTATGGTCCTTTTGAGATCTTGGAAAATATCGGTACTAATGCTTTTCGCTTGAATTTACCTCCATACATGCAAATTTATTCAGTTGTCAATGTTGAGAATCTTAAATTGTATGAGCCTCCTATGATCATGGATGAGGAAACTAACATACAGATTCCTTCAGTTGATGATATGGCACCTGAATATATGAATGAGTTGCAGGATGATGTTATTCTTGACAAAAATGTAAGAACTTCATGAAGGGGGAATGTTGAGTACCTTCGAGTGGGGCTTAAAGGCATGCATCCTAGTAAAGCAAGATGGATGGAGATTGGAAAAGTGAGGGAGCTGTACCCTCACTTACTTGCAGAATAATTCATGCTTTTGGTGGTCCAAAATCTCTCCAATGGGGAGGAATGATCTGGAGGATTATTCATCTTTAATTTACACTGATCCAATATGGTACAATGGTATTTAATCTAGGGTTCAAAGAACATAACATATGTTTTAACTCATATATATAGCTGTGACATACTTTTCACATTGCTGTGACAGACTTAGCTGCGACAGACTTATCTGCGACAGACTTAACTGTGACAGACTTTTCACACTGCTGTGACAGACTTAGCTGCGACAGACTTTTCACACTGCTATGACAGACTTAGCTGCGATAGACTTTTGACACTGCTGTGACAGACATAGTTGCGACAAACTTTTCACACTGCTGTGACAGACTTAGCTGCGACAGACTTTTCACACTGCTGTGACAGACTTAGCTGCGACAAAATTTTCACACTACTGTGACAGACATAGCTGCGACAGACTTTTCACACTGCTGTGACAGACATAGCTGTGACAGACTTAGATGTGACAGACTTATCACACTTGCTGCGACATCGCGAAGTTACTGGTGACATCAAACGGTTATGTTACGTGTGATGCTATGGTATGGTGCAACATATGTGCGTAACGGTCATTGCAACGTGTTGTGAGTCAACATATGTGCATGGAGTTGGTTGCAACGTTTCGGGAATATGGAACGTCGTGGTGCCATAACGCTTGGACATTGATTTGGCCGAATTGCATGGTTCAGCTTAGCATATGGTGGTAACAATAATAAAAAAGATAACAGCTGAGATGATGGAATGGAATCGGTTACTTATCCCTCCCGCTAAACTCCTAAATAGAGGAGGCTGGCCACTGAGAAGGGGGCAGATTGTTTTGGAGCGCAGAGTATTGTTTCTCTGTTATGAGAAGCTTAGAGATCATTTTTGCTGCGGAGTGTCCAGATGCTGTGCTGTAGAAGTTGACATTCTCTGTTATATTTTAGCTTTCTTTATCTTTGAACGCTGATTGTAATTTCGAGAGAAAGGTCTTAAAGATTTTGTACAGCATTCTATTTACAGTTGCTGAAGTTGTTTCCAGAACCATTTTTTACCATTTTAAAAAGATTAATTGGATCGGTACCCATTGGAGAGGGACCCGGAGACGTAGCCCAGTGGAGGGGGTGAACTCCGTTATCAACTTCTGTTTTATGACTCCCTGTTTTCTGTTTGGCATCTGGTTATCCGTCTTGTTTTTCATTCCTAGTCTGAGCATTTAGTTTCTGTTAATACTGCCCATTAATTAACCTGTTGCACGCATTCTTTTACAACAAACTTTTAATGCACTAAAGTTGAGGTCCTACGGATCATATACCGCGACATTTATAGGTTGTGACAGCGGATCGGGTATATGGCGATGTCCTTATATGCCACGACATTTTTATGCTGTGAAGTTGATGGTGACATCAAACGGTTACGTTACGTGGCATAGCCCAGTTGCAAGTAATTGCAATGTGTTTTGAGTCGGCACATGTGCGTGGAGTTGGTTGCAACGTTTCGGGAATCTGGAACGTCGTGGTAACATAACGCTTGGGCCGTGACTTGGTGGGATGGCATGATTCAGTTTAGCCTATGGTTGTAACGATAATAAAGAAGAATCCGTTACTTATCCTTCCTCTGAACTCTTAAATAGAGGAGGCTGGCCACCGAGACGAGGACAGACAGATTGTTTGAGAGCGCAGAGCATCGTTTCTCTATTATGAGAAGCTTAGAGAGATTTTGCCGCAAAGTGTTCAGATGCTGTTACTGTAGAAGTCGACATTCTCTGTTACAGTTTAGTTTTCTTTGTCTTTGAATGCTAATTATAATTTCCAGAAGAGAGGTCTTCAAGACTTTGTACAACATTCTGTTCACAGTTGCTGAAGTTGTTTCCATAACCATTTTTGTACCATTTCAAAGGGATTAATTGGATCGGTACCCATTGGAGAGGGCCCCGGAGACGTAGCCCAGTGGAGGGGGTGAACTCCGTTATCAACTTCTGTTTGTGACTCTCTGTTTCTGTGTTTCTTCTTTACATCTGTTGTTTTCCATTCTGAGCATTTAATTTCTGTTAATACTGTTCCATTAATTAACTTGTTGATCGCATTCTTTCACAACAAACTTTTAATGCACACAAGTTGAGGTCCGACGGATCATATTATGGTATCAGAGCTGGTTGACTGCTTGTGCAAGTTTGTGAATGCTTACTAGGTTCAGGTTAAAGCGTGGTGAAGGAGAATTAATTGAAGGAGACCCTGAGATTGGCTCCAGGAGAACATTCTCAAGAACCATGTCTTCTCCACAAAGGGAAGAAGAAGGACATACAAAACGGGAAAAACCTGTTATTTCAGAAATTGAGTTTCTGGAGGCTTTTATGAGCATGAAAGCCATGATGGAAATTCTACTCGATGAGCGAGCAGAAAGGAAGAAGAAAGAAGAAGGATCTTCATCCAAAGATGCAGAAGTGAAGAAGGAAGAAAAGAGTAAAGGAGAAGGAGGTGATGGTGATCCTCCTGAAACTAATAAAACTTTCTCTTCTTCTCATACTTCTCATTCGAATAATGCAAGTCTTAATATGCCTTATTTCAAATTGGATGTAAAATTTGAATTACCAATTTATAATGGAGATTTAGATGCTGAAAAGTTAGACAATTGGATCAAGCAGCTTGAAGTATATTGCAGGGTGCAGGGCATTACTGATGACCCTTCTAGGATTCAATTGGCCACTTTGAGAATGAGTGGAATGGCTCTTACTTGGTGGGAGATCAAGATTCAGCAAGACCTTAGAAAGAATGGTAAAATTATTTCAGTTTGGAATGAGTTCATTGAAGTATTAAGGAAGCAATTTTATCCTTTAGGTCATATGCAGCAATTAATAATGAGCTGGCAAAATTTTAGACAAGCTAAGGGACAAAGCATTCAAGAATATACTCATGAATTTATAAAGAGGGCTATTGCATTGAATGTTGCATTAGATACCCAGGAAAATCTTCTTAAGTACATTGGTGGCATGCATTATTATTTGCGACATACTTTGTTGATGTTTAACCCTAGTACCTTGGATGATGTATGCGTTCAAGCTACACATTTAGAAGCTAGGGGGAAGCATGCTAATGATACTTTTGTGAAGAAATCCTTTAAATTTGACAGCAAATAGAAAGGTAAATATATGGGGAAAAAGAAGATGGCTACTGTTAAGAAAGAGGGTGACAAGCCTACATGTTCGCATTGTCCGAAGGGACATGATGTCTCTAAGTGTTGGAAACTTCATCTGGAGTTAAGGCCAAAGAAGTACGGAGGAAACAAAGATAATGGCAAAGCAAAAGCTACTGCAGCAGTTATTCAGGGGTTAGGATCCGACTCAGGTGATGAAACAAAGGTTACAGCTGTCGAAATCCAGGGTAAGAATAAAAGTATCTCACTTTCCATTGATGCTAAATCAAGTTCTAGTGCAAGTACAAATCTGCCATCTACTTCTAAGCTAAATGATAAATATAGAAGTGCACTGTTTCATGTTCGTGTCATTACAAATCATACAAAGATTGATACATTGTTTGACAATGGTTCACAAGTAAATCTGATATCAGAAGAAGTGGTTAAGAAATTGCATTTAGTTACTATGCCTCATGAAAAGCCCTATCCTCTAGGTTGGGTTACTAATGATACATGATTGCAAGTTACAAAGAAATGTGTATTGAAGTTTTCCATTACTGAAAAGTTCATAGATGAGGTAGAACTAGATGTAGTACCACTTGACATTTGTGGAATTGTACTTGGGAGTCCATATTTGTATGACCGGAAAGCAGTCTTTTATAGAGAGCAGAATAAGTATCATCTTTTTAAAGATGGTGTAGAGTATATTGTACGAGCACATAAGATAAAGACCAATCTAGCCATAGTCTCTGCAGGACAAATGAAGAGGTTGGTAAATGCTAGTAAGAATTTTGTGTTAATGATGGTTAAGATGAAAAATGATGAGATCTCTAAATCTTTTGAAGGGTGTGACCCTAAGCATAAATCTGAACTGATTGAAATCATGTCTGAGTATGATGATTTGTTTCAAGATCCGAAAGGGTTACCAACAAAGAGAGAGATTCAACATGAGATACATTTGCAGCAGGATGTGCCACTCTCGAACATAGCCATGTACTGGATGTCTGTGATGCAGAATGAGGAAATCAAGAAGTAGGTTCAGGAGCTGATTGAGAAGGGGGTCATCCGGCCAAGCACTTCTCCTTGTGGCTCTCCTATAGTCTTGGTTCCAAAGAAGGATGGGTCTTGGAGGATGTGCATCGACTATAGGGCCCTTAACAAAATCACCATTAAAAATAGGTATCCTCTTCCTCGCATTGATGATTTGCTTGATCAGTTGAAACATGCAACTTATTTTACAAAATTAGATCTGTGTAGTGGGTATCATCAAATCCGTGTTTCTGAAAATGATGCTTGGAAAACATCTTTTAAAACGAAACAGGGTTTGTATGAATGGCTTGTGATGCCTTTTGGGCTCCGTAATGCACCTGCTACGTTCATGCGGGTCATGAATGATGTCTTTCGTTCATTCATTAATGATTTTGTAATTGTATATCTAGATGATATCCTTGTGTTTAGCAAAACATGGGAAGAGCATGTTGTACATATGAAGAAAGTTTTAGATGTACTGAGGAAGGAGAAGCTTTATGTAAAGATGTCCAAATGTGAATTTGCTAAAACTTCTTTAGTATATCTGGGCCATATTATTGGTGGAGGCCACCTGCGAGTGGACCCAGCCAAGGTTGCTGTCATTGTAAACTGGCCACGGCCTAACACCGTTATTGAAATCAGAAGTTTTTTGGGTGCGGTTCAGTATTGGAGGAAATTCATTTCTGGGTTTTCTTCCATTTCTGCTCCATTACATGCGTTGACAAGCATTAAAGAAATTTTCCAGTGGGGAGGCAAGCATCAAAGAGCCTTCGACACTTTGAAGGAAAGGATTAGCACCGCACTAGTTCTAACATTGCCAGATTTGCAGCAGCCATTTGAGATCGAAACCGATGCCATCGGGTTTGCCATGGGAGCCGTTTTGATGCAAGGGAGAAAGCTAGTTTGTTACCATTCAGAAACATTCTCTACTGCGGTAAGTAACTATCTGACCTATGACAAAGAGTTGTATGATTTAGTACAGAGTGTGAAGAAGTGGAAACATTATATCATGGGAAAAGAAACAGTCATACATACTGATCATCAGCCACTTCAATATTTACAATCTCAGACTAAAATACAACAAAGTAGGCATTTAAGATGGATGGGATTCTTACAACAGTTTCATCTCGTAATTAAGTACAAAAAGGGAATTCATAATAAGGTAGTAGACATGTTATCAAGGCCTCCTATAAATGCTTCAATCATTCTTCAAAACAGTTCATTAACACATGAAATTTATACTGAACAGTATGCAGAAGATAAAGATTTTTAAGAAAGTATATGCATCACTAATACATGGTAAACATGAAGAGAACTATTATGTGCATAATCAAATTTTGTATCATCTTGGTAAAATCTGTATTCCAGAGAAAGAAAAAGTCATGTGATTCGAGAAGCACATAGTTCATTGATTGCAGGACATTTTGGTGTAAGTAAAACATTGTCTGTATTGCATAATCATTGTTATTGGCCTCAAATGCAAGAAACTGTAGCTAAATATATAAGAGGTTGTGTTATGTGTGCGACAAGTAAGCCTAGCAATAGGAAATTGGGGTTGTACACACCTCTTCCAGTTTCTTCTCGTCCTTGGGAAAGCATTTCTATGGACTTTGTAGGAGGACTACCTATGTCTAGGAAAGGGCATGATTACCTATATGTTGTTGTGGATAGATTCAACAAAATGTGTATCTTAATGCCATGTAACAAACAGATCACTGCTGAACAAACAACTCATCTATTCTTTCAGAATATTTGGGTACATTTTGGGCTACCCATGTCTATTGTATCTGATCGAGATTCCCGGTTCTTGGGAGAATTCTGGTCAACTTTATGGGAGCTTATGGATACTAAACTTAAGAAGAGTACAACTTTTCATCCACAGACCGATGGGAAAACAGAGGTAGTGAACAGGATAGTGGTTCAGCTGCTTAGAGGATATTGTAGTAAACATCCTAAACTTTGGGATGAGCAGTTGCAGTATATATAGCATGCTTACAATCATTCAGTTCATTCTTCCACAAAAAGATCTCCTTTTGAAACTTGTTTTGGTTGTCTGCAAAAAACACCGATGGACTTCTCTTTTGGCAAAGATGCAGTGGATGGACATCATGATGCAGATAAAGCTCTAAGGTTCATTCAGAGAATCTAAGTAGTGCAGCAGGAAGTTCAAGAACAGTTGGAGAAGAGCCAGGAAAAGTACAAAGCCAGGCATGACAAGCATCGAGTTGATCATCAATTTTAGGTTGGTGACCGAGTTTGGTTACATATCACCAAAGAAAGAATGAAAGGTGAAGGTAAAAAGCTTAAGCCTATCAAGTATGGTCCTTTTGAGATCTTGGAAAAGATCGGTACTAATGATTTTCGCTTGAATTTACCTCCATACATGCAAATTTATTCAGTTATCAATTTCGAGAATCTTAAACTGTATGAGCCTCCTATGATCATGGATGAGGAAACTGACATACAAATTCCTTCAGTTGATGATTTGGCACCTGAATATATGAAAGAGTTGAAGGATGATGTTATTCTTGACAGAAATGTAAGAACTTCACGAAGGGGGAATGCTGAGTACCTTCGAGTGGGGCTTAAAGGCATGCATCCTAGCAAAGTAAGATGGATGGAGATTGGAAGAGTGAGGGAGCCGTACCCTCACTTACTTGCCGAGTAATTCAGGATTTTGGTGGTCCAAAAGCTCTCAAATGGGGAGGAATGATCCGGTGGATTATTCATCTTTAAAATCACACTGATCCAATATGGTACAATAGTTATTTTAACTCATATGCTAAACATTATATGCGACCATCCCTTAACATTTGTGGCAACGCGCAGCGTAGTCTGTGCATGAGCCGCATAGTTATCGCACGCCGCACAGCTATCGCATGGTGCACAGCTTATCGCAGGGGCACGCAGCTATCGCATGGTGCACAGCTTATTGCATGGGTGCGCAGTTAGGTATGGGCCGCGTAGCTTGTGAACCGTCAAGTTGAATATCGAATGGTTCGGCGAAGTCCTTATATGCCACGACATTTTATAGGCTGCGACAGCGGATTGGGTATATGGCGAAGTCCTTATATACCGTGACATTTATAGGCTGTGACAACGGATCAGGTATATGGCGAAGTCCTTATATGCCGCGGCATTTTTATGCTGCGAAGTTGATGGTGACATCAAACGGTTACGTTACGTGGCATAGCCCAGTTGCAAGTCATTGCAACGTGTTGTGAGTCGGCACATGTGCGTGGAGTTGGTTGCAACGTTTCAGGGATCTAGAACGTCGTGGTAACATAACGCTTGGGCCGTGACTTGGCGGGATGGCATGATTTAGTTTAGCGTATGGTTGTAACGACAATAAAGAAGAACCCATTACTTATCCTTCCTCTGAACTGTTAAATAGAGGAGGCTGGCCACCGAGACGGGGACAGATAGATTGTTTGAGAGCGCAGAGCATCGTTTCTCTGTTATGAGAAGCTTAGAGAGCTTTTGCCGCGAAGTGTTCAGATGCTGTTACTGTAGAAGTCGACATTCTCTGTTACAGTTTAGTTTTCTTTGTCTTTGAATGCTAATTGTAATTTCCAGAAGAGAGGTCTTCAAGACTTTGTACAGCATTCTGTTCATAGTTGCTGAAGTTGTTTCTAGAACCATTTTTGTACCATTTCAAAGGGATTAATTGGATCGGTACCCATTGGAGAGGGACCCGGAGACGTAGCCCAGTGGAGGGGGTGAACTTCGTTATCAACTTCTGTTTGTGACTCTCTGTTTCTGTGTTTCTTCTTTGCATCTGTTGTTTTCCATTCTAAGCATTTAATTTCTGTTAATGCTGTTCCATTAATTAACCTGTTGATCGCATTCTTGCACAACAAACTTTTAATGCACACAAGTTGAGGTCCGATGGATCATTCCTCCAAAGCTGGAATGCCCGATGTTGAATTATAGGCCTTGGGGGGTTATTAGAGCCCAACTGAGTGTTATAAACCTACTAGGCATTATTTAGGTAGAACATGGTCATGTCCTAAGTCATCTGGACATATAAAATTTTTTCGAAAAAATCTTTTTCAGTCGGGGAAAAAATTATTTTTAAATTTTTTTAATTTTTAATTACTTTTCCTAAGTTTTTTGGGTTAATTTTTCCATAAATTAAATGGAAAAAACCCATTTGTAATAAATCGGTCATCCAGACTCCGAATTCAGTGATTGAAGGCTCTAACCTTAAGCCAAAAATCATTCTTGATCGGTCAGCCAGTCAGAACCAACTTTCGGATCATCAATCGGACACTTAATGCCTTTTTTCTCAAAAAAGTCAGTTTTGAGGAAAAAAATGAATTTTTATTAAAAAATGATTATTTTGGAGAAAATTAAAACTCTCCAAATTAATCCAAATTCAGCGAAATAAAAGGCTAAATGAGATCTCATTGGGCATTTATGATGATTGGAGTTATCATAACTCAGCTTCAGTCAGCATTAAGTGAGCAATTAATTTATTATCAGTTAGCAGACATGTCATCTCCAGCTAAAAATGAGATGGAGAGCATTCATTGGTCCGATGATTTGATCATGGTGAAGACTAAGGCTTGCACCATCAGTGGCCTTCCCAAACATAGCAAGGATTTCTACCAAACCTAAACGGTGGTTTACCTACATCACCAGACACCTCCTTCACAGCTCATGCCCCTCCTCAGCCTGGTTGTGCCTTCCACACGTGTGGGATCAGTTGATGGTTGACTTTAGTGGCTAGGGTTGGAGTGGGGGTGCCTTGCCTAGGTGGAGGTCTCCCCGCACTCCCAGCTCTTGATTTTTAGGTTTGGTTTCTCCGTTTGGTGTCCAGGTCAGTTAGGTTATGTAATTTGGTTTTAGGGTTTTAGCACTCTCTCATTGTATAAATAGAGGCTCCTTTAGCTTTATTCGGATGGATTTTTATGCAAAGAACCTCTGGTGAATTACTGTAATGCTTGTTGCTTTTGCAATCGTGGAATAAAATTTTAAGGCTTTGGAGGCATACATGGTGTGTTAATGTGGATGAACAATTGATGAATGAGGTGAAATGTTTCAATTTCTGTCTTTTATTTCTTAGGATTGGATAATAGCTCATGCTTTAGAAGGCTTTTATAAGCACATAAGATTGATTATTTGATGTTCCAACTTAATCTTTTATTCTTTGTTCTTATGAATTAAAATTAGCATTGATTATTCAGTTATATGATATGCTCTTTATATTTTTATTTACCAAACATACATGATCTAATCCATTGTTTGCAAGTACTGAGTTGAAATTGTGCAGGTCATCTCATTGAAGCAAGTAGGAGTTTGAGCTCAGGTGCATCCTCTCCTCTCGAAGCCAAGGAAACTTCTGAATTTTCAAGCTTCAAAAGAATCCAAACGCCATCAAAGTACCACATGTTTGAGTGTTTTTTTCATATTATTCATTTTTCAAAATCTCATAAAATCTTTATTTTCTTGGGTTAGGGCGCGGTTTGTGCTCAAGTGACATTCATTCACCAAGACCTTGCCCCGGTTGGCTGCCCTGTTTGTATTTTGCATCCTTTTTGGCCTTTTTATTGCAGCCATTCTTTCCTATCTTTCGCTGTCCACTTTTCTCCACTTTTTTTACATTTTGGACAGCCCTCTTTTTCCCTCTCTCTTCACTTTTTTCAGCCCTTTTTCGTCCTCTTTTGTGGCCATATTTTGGGCTGTACTTTCAACCTTTTTCACCCTCTTTTGCAACCTTCTTTCTCTGATTTGTAGACCTCTTCTTCTCTTAGTTTCCAACCTTCTTTGACTTGCCTTTTTCCCTCTCTTCACCCCTCTTCCACCTCTCTAGACTTGTCTTTTTCATTCATCTTTTCTTCCTTCTTTTGGGTAAGTTTGGGTAGTTGTTTTTATCTAGTTTGTACATTTAATTTCAAGTTATTTTTATCAACTAATATCATAACAAGTGTGTGTCTAGAGCTCTTAGTTTCAGGCAGGTGAAGGATAGCCCAAAGGCCACAAACAAGCAAGGAGTGCAAAAGAACAAAAAAATCTTTCCCTCTTCTTTCATCCCCTTCTTTCCTTGTTCTTCCGAGAAGCTAAGAAAGGGTCACCATGATCATTGTAAAATATTAATAAAAAGGGCTACTGGGAGCAAGTCTCCTTTCTTTTCTACTTCCCCTATTCTGGGGAAGTGTCTTGTGTTACTTTTCATGTTTTATTAGTGTAGTTTCAACTTTAAGAACTTAGCTTATTTCTTTGATTAGACTTAGTTTCCATTTTCATTAATTGCTAGTTGTTCCTTAGTATAAACACTGATTGCTAGATTAATTATTGCATTTTGGCATCTTCATATAATTGTCAAGTCATAAAAAGAACCAAAATCTCTTGAATCTCACCATAAGGTGGATCAAGAGTGCTCTCTTTCGGAGAGTTTAATAAACCATCATTGCTTCATGTTTATGTTGTTTTGTTTAATCAATTAATTCCTAAGTAAGACTCTTGAACTTGCAAAAACACATGTCAAGAGCACTCTCTATTGGAGAGCATCTTTAGCGTTTGCATCACCCTTGCATTAGTCTCATCTAGATTAGATAAGACTCTTGAACCTTCGTCATAAGACAAGGTCAAGAGCGCTCTCTGTTGGAGAGTCTAATTAATTAACTTAATAAAATATTCAACACACACACCCCTTTAATTAATTAACTCCTTCCCCTCCTTGCCGAAGTATGCTCTGACCGATCCCAGATCGGAATACCCAGAAACGACACTGGATCTTTAAACCCTATAAGAGTAAATTAATAATACTTAAACAGCCGTAACCAACGCATCAGCGTTGTATGGATTCTTCCAAAGTACTTCCTAGTAGAGGCGCCAGAACCTCCCACTATCTTAGATTCTCGGCTAGCTGGTCAATCTTTGCGATACCAGCCTGGGATACTGGGCGGCCCTGACATGTCTTCAACGAAGGGAACTTAGAAGAGTCTCCCAACTTTGACAAACCTTTGTTGACACCCTAATCAAGAGCATTTAAAATTCTTAAAATCTACCAAGAGCACTTGCAAAACCTAATACTCACAAGCTTAATTCCTAGACTTTATTTCATGCGCGTATTTGACTCCATAAAGCACTGGTCCTTTGTTATATTTAATTAATTTTCTATCTTGATCAACTGTCAATGGTTCATTGCAATTGATTATATTTGAATGCTTAATTAAAAGTCTGGAATCTTTTGCTTATCTGTATGATCTCTTGTTAGCAACGTGGATTGCTTTGATTAATCATCATCCCCTTAATATTAAATCATTTTAAATCACAATAAATCCTAAACAACACCCATCCGCATCCAAAACATCTAAAACTTAACTTAAACATTGAGCCATAGAAAACTCTTTGCTAGGGACTACCCCCCTTGGCTTCGTTAGGAGTTAGCCTAAACAGAGGAGCTAGGAGTAGGTGACAGTACCTGGCTCTGTGCTTGCCCCCAGTGTCACACCTCTCCCATTTTCTCAAGTGAGGAGACATCTTTCAATTGATTTTTGCTGCTGGTGTGCAATCAGCGAACAACAGGGTGTATTTCCAGATTGCTGCAACAATAGTTATTGATTAATTTTATCATTATAATCTTCCATTGGTTTGCTGGAACAGTGTGGTGTGAACAGTCGATTGTGTAGAGTAGTTTTCTTTCCTTTGTAAGTGTGCTAATTAGCATCATTGTTACATTCACGCTTAGCTCCCGCGCATTGTTGTTATTTATCTTTCTTAGAATTTGTTAAATTAGAGATATCATTGTTTTCATGAACTAAATATTTTGGTGATAGTTTGTATTTCTTTTAATTTGATATTTTAGGATTTAACTTCCTGCCAAAGTAATTCTAGTTAATTTATTAGTAAATTAGTTGTTATAGGATTGATGTTGTAGGAAATAGGAATCCTTTGAGTTCTTAGATTGATAATTGTTAAATTTTCATATGCTTAGCTAAGACATTAGTATTTCATTTCATTTTCATGATAAAAGCATATAAACAAGATCACTGAAAGATAGACAAGCACAACCATGAAAAAGGAACACAAAGATTTATCCTGGGAAAAACCCAGCAAAAGCTTCCTCAATATAGATGCCCCAAAAAGATAAAAGATAAAACCAGCAAGGAGATCAAGACCCGATCCTCCTCCTTCTCCAGCTACTTCTCTTCTCCACTAATGCACTACACAAGTGAGAGTGTGTGTGTGTCTCAAATGAGGAGCACTACACCTCTATTTATATTCATCCGTTCACTTATGTTAACTCATTTGACATGTAGGCTCGAGTTACATCATGTAGGCTTAAGTAACCACACTGGGGTGCTGATGACCCACCTTTACAATTAGAGGGGACTACCTCATGACTCTTATTAGTTCTTTTGATTAGGAGCATCGGGGTACAATGTAATACAAGTGGTTCTCCCGGTAGGACCATCGGGGACAACAAAAATATACATATAGAATATCTTCGAAGTTACAATATTTCAACACTCCCCCTTAACGAGAAGGATATTCTATAGCAACATCAACAACAACAAGAGTAGAGATAGGGGACATCATCAACATCAACAGGGTAACACATCTATAAATCATTGGAAGCTTTTCAACATCATGTAGTCTTCATATTCAATCTTCAGTCTTCATCATCAGCAACATCTTCAGTCTTTGATCAGCAACATCTTCAACATTTTGATCTTTCAATTAGCAATGACATCTTCAGCACTTGGACCTTTCGATTAGCAACATCTTCAGCACTTTGACTGTTTGATCAGCAACAACATATTCAACATTCTGACCTTTCGATCAGCAACATCTTCAGCACTTTGACTTTTCGATCAGCAACAACATCTTCAGCATTTTGACCTTTCGATTAGCAACATCTTCAGCACTTTGACTTTTCGATCAGCAACAACATATTCAACACCTTGACCTTTCGATCAGCAGCAACATCTTCAGCACTTTGATCTCTCGATCAGCAATATCATCATCAACACTTTTCCCTTTCGATCAGCAGCAACATCATCATCATCATATTCTGATCCGTTGATCATAATCATCATCACATTCTGATCTTTCGATCAGAAACATCATCATCATACTCTGATCTTTCAATCAAAAACATCATCAACATCATGATCATACTCTGATCTTTCGATCAGAAACATCATCAACATACTTTGATCTTTCGATCAGAAACATCATCATCATACTCTAATCTTTCGATCAAAAACATCATAATCATAGTGCGTCATCATCATACTCTTATCTTTAGATCAGTACGTCATCATCATCATACTATGATCTTTCGATTAGTATGTCATCATCATCATACTCTGATCTTTCGATCAGTACGGCATCATCATCATCAGCAACAACCTGCAATCCACAACTCAAAGACAGAAAGTCTTTGGATCATTTTTGGACTTAAAGTCCAGGGATGATACAATCCCACCACATTCTCAACAACCGAAGTTACCGGATTGATTACGGGAGAATCAGTCCCTATCACTTTAGGACTAAGTCTAAGGACGATGCAATCCTACCACATTATCGAGGACCGAAGCCACCGGATTGATTATGGGAGAATCAGTCCTTATCACTTTAGGACTATGTCCAAGGATGATGCAATCCTACCACATTCTCGAGGACCAAAGCCACCAGATTGATTACGGGAGAATCAGTCCCTATCACTTTAAGACTATGTCCAAGGATGATGCAATCCTACCACATTCTCGAGGACCGAGGTCACTGGATCTATTATGGATGGATGTCTCGGGATGATACAATCCATCTTCATTCTCGAAGACCGAGGTCTCAGGATCACTTTAGGGCAAGTGCCCAGGGATGATACAATCCCACCACATTCTCGAGGACCGAGGTCACCGGATCTATTATGGACAGATGTCCCGGGATGATACAATCCCTCTTCATTCTCGAGGACCGAGGTCTGTGGATCACTTTAGGGAAAATTCCCAGGGATGATACAATCCCACTGCAACATCACTACTCCCCCTTTCGAGGAAGGCCTTTCCGAACAACACCAAGCTTGTCTCGAAAGTGTTCAAACTCTACTCGAGGCAGAGGCTTCGTCAGTACATCATCATCCAAACCATCATCATCTACATCTTCAGTATCTGAATACTGATTTATCACCATCTGTATCTCTAGTATGTGAATAATAAAAGCATCATCATCTATATCTTCAGTATAGAAATATTGAAAGCATCATCATCTCTATATTTAGTATAGAAATACGGAATCACCATCATCTATATCTACAGTATGTAAATACTGAAATATCATCTATATCTTCAGTATGGGAATACTTAAATCATCATCATTTATATCTTCAGTATGGGAATACTGAAACATCATCATCTCTATATTCAGTATAGAAATACTGAATATAGAGATGATGATGTTTCAGTATTCCCATCTGCATCTTATCTTGTATGTAGAAATACCGGATTTCTATGTGTTACGTCGAAACACAGGGTTCTTTGTCAACACATCTATGGTTATCACATAGAATCATTGTAGTATCCATCTTCAGGTCAAAGAGACCTGATATCAGCTTCTGAATCCATATGGCTTCACAACTTAGTAGAGCAATCTGCTATGTATTCTGCTTCAACTGTGCTAAGAGAAACACTGGACTGTTTCCTGCTAAACCATGAACTCATAACAGACCTCAAACAAAAGCATCTACCTTATGTTCTTTTCCTATCTGAGATACTTCTAGCCCAATCTGCATCTGTGTAGCCATACAATCTATACTCATGGCTACCATCATAGTATAGACCAAAGTCTATAGTCCCTTTCAGATATCTCATCACATGTTTTGCAGCTACTAGGTGAACCCGTCTTGGTTGAACAAGATATTGACTTAAGGTGTTCACAGGAAAACAAATGTTTGGTCTGGTATTTGTTAAGTATATCAATGAACCAATGATCTGTTTGTAGTGAGTCACATCCACTAACTCTAATGAGTCATCAGCTAATAGCCTCAGGATGGAGTCCATGGGTGTGGCCATGACTTTGCATTCCACCATATTGAATCTCTTCAATATCTCTATACTTTCCCTGGTTGAGAAATATTCCTCCTGAACTTTTCCATACTCCCAGACCTAGGAAATAATACATTAACCCAAGGTCTTTCATCTCAAATTCTTCTGCTAGTTTCTTCTTGCTTTCCATGATGTTTTTCTCATTCCCTGTCAAGAATAAGTCATCCACATACAGTAATAGAATGACAGGTTGATCTTCTACAACCTTGTAGGAAAGGTTAGGATCGACTTTACTCTTGGCAAAGCCCATGCTCATCAGGAAACTATCTATTCTTCCATACCAAGCTCTCGGAGCTTGCTTCAGGCCATAGAGGGCCTTCTTCAACTTGCATACTTGATTCCATCTGTCTTCAACTTCAAATCCTAGTGACTATTCGATGTAAAACTCTTCCTCAATCATACCATTAAGGAAGGCTTGTCTTTACTTTATCATGGAAGAAACTACCATGATAGTTTTGAAGGAAGTGTACCTTGCTTCTTGGAGTAAGTGTCTATTCAGAATTAATTCCCTCTTTCTGATAGAAACCTCTAGCCACAAGTCTTACCTTACTTCTATCGACAGCATATCTTATCTTGCAAATCCATTTGGAAGATACCACATTCTTGCTTTCTGGTTTGAGTACTATATCCCAAACATCATTCTAGTATCATAACATCTTCTATGAGTTTGTCTTCTCAGGTCATCAGTATATCCTAGTCTTCTGCATTCAACCTTGAAGGTTGGAACCCACTTTACTCTTGGTAAAGTATCGATCCATCATGAAGCTATCCATCATGTCATACCATGTCGAACTCAGATATAATTTTCTGTAGTCACTCCCCCTGAAGTGGAGTATCATCTTCCTTCTTCATTCTGTACAGGTGGTCCTATGCTTGATATATACTGGTCAATAGAGTATGTCATGTCATAGTCTATTCTTTCTGAGAAAAATCATGAACCTTGTTTTGTACACTTGTTCTTGTAGATCCATATGGAAGATACTACGTACTTCCCTTTATGTCCCAAAATCATATCGTATACATCATTCCCCATGATCAACTGTTATGTTTTTTTTTTTGATCATAGCTTCTTTCATAGCATTGTTATCTTCATCTTGAGTTATTTCTTGTACCCATGGTGGTCTTCATCCTTCAAGGTGGATCTACACCGCTTTCTGAAGCTCTTTCTTCCGTCATGGTGTCTCTGACCCTGGGAGCTTCAGATTCATGTTTATTGGAGTGAATCTTGAATTGTCATCACTTGTTCTTCGGAACAAGTCTCATCCTTGTTTTCTTGTAGGAGGTTGTACAGGACCTTTCCTACAATTCAAATGCACCAGTTGCATGGTTAGAACTATTTCATAAAACATATGCATAACGACAAATTCTTATGCATCATGCAACTGTTTAGTCAATACAACATTCATCCATATCTCACATAAACTTTCTAGATGCCTTCCATCTCTACCATGACATTATTGAGATTGTGCACTAATCTAATATGTTAGCAAAGAGGTTTGATAAGTAGCAATGGAGATTTGTATAGCACCATGAGCTACTTACCCATCACATGCATATTAGTAGTATATAGTCATTAATGCAAACAATCTGTCATGCATAACACATCAACTAAATATAATCCAATGTATAACAAAACAATATCATGAAATGAAAATTGAATACTTATCTTTTATTTTTTTTGTGGGTAGACTCCATCTTGATCATTCTGCTTTATCATCTTCTTCATTCATGAAATCATCATTTCTTATCCAAATGACAAGAATTGAGTTCTTCATATTCCTCATCGCTTGAGGGATCTTCTTTGAATGGTGAGAGCTTGATCTTCAATTGCGCCCATCTTCTTCTTCTCTTCTTATGAGTCGAGCTGAAAGCAATTACTTCCTTCTGGCATACATTCTTTGCATGAATCCCATGATCCTGGGAGGCCATTCAAGGTGGCTATCACCACTTCTGCATTCTCCACTTCTTCTTCTACTGCTTCAAGTTGTTCTGCATTCTGGATCTTCACATTCTTCAACTATTTTCTCAAAGCCATATTCTGATTTACGTTCTTATCTTCAAATAGCTTGATCAAGGAATCAAACATCTCGGTGTCTTTAGGGGGGACACTTGTGGTACAAGTTGATTCGTGATTGAATCAACAATGATCTTCTTGGCCTTGATCAAGTTCTTCTTGTGTAAGGCTTTGAGCCTCATCCCCGTATGGAACTGGAACCTCTCTACTTATGTAGGTGTCCAATTCATTTTCTTTAGAGAGATCAAATACTTCCATGCTTGGAATTTGTCAAATTTACCAATATTATCATCAATATGATGTGATAGATCACTTTGAAATGAGAACCTCAAATGCAAATAGCAAAAGATTAGATCTTACCGATTTGAGGTGTCCGTCCTGCTTCCAGAGCTAGCTGATTTAGGGTTTGTTAGAGAAACCCTAATTTTAAAAACTTGGAAGCTTTAAGATATGATTGGATAGAAATATATATATATCTTCAAATGGAGCTGTCTAATGTACTCCTTTTCTGAAAACAGTGGATGGAAGCTCCCAGAACAGGAAGCCCTAGTTTTCCAATTTCTTATGTAGAAATGCCTATCACTGTTTCTGTGATATCTCTGAAATTAATGCTCCTATGTGTTTGAAATTTTGCACTGTGGTAACCTTGCATGTATCTGATCCAACACCATAGGTTTCATCAGAATTGGTTTAACAAATTGGGATTTATGACCCTTTTCCCACAGTGACCTTTTACAGGACTGTTCAGAATAATGAAGTTGTACGGACTTCCACGTGTCACTGTTTCATCTTCTGGTTCTGAAATTTGGGCCACAAAAATTACAATCCGTGATATTTCTGGAACATCTTTAGGAATTAAATTTGGACCTCTGTAGCCCAAGCTATAGCAATGTTCCCCAGGTGACCTGTTTAGGGATGAATTCTGGAAGAGGATAGAACCTTAACTTGGAGGGATCATATATACCAAAATATAGTGCATCTGAGGCTAAATTTTGGACACAGTGTACATAGAGATTTTATCTCAGGCCTCTGCAATTTTCATCTCCTGAACCTTCGCCAATCTCGGGATATAGCGAATGTACCAAAACTTAGCATTTTTAGTTTTTAGGGTTTTTATAGCTCGGGGTCAAACTAGGGTTTGACTTTCCTGGAGTTTCACCCAAAAAAAAACTTGATCTAGGTCTCTAGACTTCGATTTTGATGAGGAGAGCAATCCTATGCTGGGCTCACTCAAAAATTCTTCTTCTGCAAGAAGCCCTCATTTCCTGCACCGAAAACTGAAAATCCTTGGAATCGAATTCCACTTCGATAGAAAGATACACCCTTCAATAGAGAGTCAACCTAGCCTTCTTTTGCTGATAAATAGTGGAGAGAGAACCAAAAAGTAAGAAGCCCTAGATTCTATAGCTGCACAATGTCTTCTTTTCAGGGTGGCTCTGCTACTATGTTTATTTTCATATGCTTAGCTAAGACATCAGTATTTCATTTCATTTTCATGATAAAAGCATATAAACAGGATCACTGAAAGATAGACAAGCACAACCATAAAAAAGGAACACAAAGATTTATCTTGGGAAAACCCTAAAGGGAAAAACCCAGCAAAAGCTTCCTCAATATAGATGCCCCAAAAAGATAAAAGATAAAACCAGCAAGGAGATCAAGGCCTGATCCTCCTCCTTCTCCAGCTACTTCTCTTCTCCACTAATGCGCTACACAAGTGAGAGTGTGTGTGTGTCTCAAATGAGGAGCACTACACCTCTATTTATATTCATTCGTTCACTTAAGTTAACTCATTTGACATGTAGGCTCGAGTTAAATCATGTAGGCTTGAGTTACATATGTAGGCTCAAGTAACCACACTGGGGTGCTGATGACCCACCTTTACAATTAGAGGGGAATACCTCATGACTCTTATTAGTTCTTTCGATTAGGAGCATCGGGGTACAATGTAATACAAGTGGTTCTCCCGGTAGGACCATCGGGGACCACAAAAAGATACATATAGAATATTCTTCGAAGTTACAATATTTCAACAATAATTGGGATTGGTTTTCACAGGGAGTTGAGTTGGCTGAGCAGTTAAGTAGGATGAATGATTTGTATTTCATTAGTCACCTGCTGAAGTGTTTATGCATATAATTTTCTTAGTTACCTTTGAAATAACTAGAATTTCTTGGGCTGACAATTTATATTGAGCACTCTATTTGTTTACTGAATTTAATAAGCATATAGAATGACCAACAAACACCATATCGAAATATTTCCTAAATTCCATAACGCAGCAAAGGAGATTGGATTTACTATTACAACATTCCTCCACAATGATCCTAAGTGTAATGAGCTGGTATGTGGTAGAGTGATGTCTTCTAAATCCTGCTTGACCTTTAGCGCACTTACCTTCTCTTTCTAGCCATATGTTGATTTTCTTTTGTAAAATGACACTGTAAAGCTTGGCTAAGAGAGGTATAATCATAATGTTCCAATAATTAGAGGAATTATTTTCATCATCACTTTTAAATATATGAATTACGAGGATCTGAGTCCAAGGATTAGGGAAACCTTGCTTGACCACTATATTGAAGATTTTGTGGATGAAAGGAATGAAGACGAACCCTCCAATTTTTAAGATTTTTGCTTGTCCTTAGATTTTCCATTTGCATGGTGCTTAACCCTGAAATCAATGTCTTCTAATGAGAAAACGTATTCTGTTGTAAGGAGGGTTTGAATATTATCAATGACATCCAGGGATCTATTAATCTTTTTAAGATAGGAAGTCCATTTTTCCAAAGAAATTCTATTATTATATTTAGTTTTAATAGTTAGAATTTTCCTCTAGAATTTCACAGGAGCTACCTTAGAGAGGTGTAATATATATATATATATTACATAGGAGCTACCTTAGTGTATGTGTGTGTTTTATCCTTTTAATTAGGGCTTTGCATCTATTTATCTTGTCAATTTTTAGAGACTCTTCAATAGCTTCCTTGATGGCTCTTCTTGGATTTTACATTCTTTATCATACCATGGGTTGGTTCTTTGATTTTTCCTTTTGCTCGAAACTTTGATGGAGAACTTGTCAATGGAAGATGAGAGGACCATAGTAAAATTATAACAGAGGTCTTCTATATTGTCCCTAAATATAGGAAATACATCATTTTTAACCCATTTATGAAAATATCATTCTTATTTCTATCGAAGTTCACGTATTTTTTATTGTGAGAATTTTCTTTTGTGGGATTGCTATGCATGACAAAATTGAGGGTAATCATTGAGAAAACATTTTTTATTATTATATATAATATTATAGATATTATAGACTAAATTAATACTAATAGACATTCAACATATATAATTTTGTCATTGGAGTAAAATTATTATTTTTAAATAAAAAACAATATATAAACTATATATATAACAATTATAAATTACAATACCCCTGAGGGGTAGCTAAGTTGGTTGGTGCTTCCAAGTCCAAGATAGAAGTAGTAGAGGTCGTAGTTTCAATTCTCCATGTCTTTCAAGTTTAGGCTCTTGAACCCGAAGCCGACAGGGTGGGCCCCCTTCAAGTGGGCCCCTGAGAATTATTATTGTAGACATAACGAGTCTTCTATCTATCTTTCGCGACTGTGAACCATATGGAAAATACAATTATACATTAAATTATGTCTATACTTAATTCCAATCTTTCCCCTCTGTGGGAAGCCTCGAGAGTCCCAAGAGAGGATCTAAAGCATGTCGAGTTTCTATTTATTATTATCTTTTTGGTTTCTGTAACCATTTTTCTATTTCTAATTAATGCCAACTTTCCTTCCTTCTAAGCTTCTTTTACCTTTTGAACCTCCTTGCTTAATTCAACTTGGTCTTCTAAAATGAGTTTATTTATAAATATTCCTCATTCTTTTAGATTAGACGTTTTGATGAGAATTTCAATTAATTGTTTAAAATTTAAAATTTATGTATGAGAGAAAGAAAGTAATTTAATAACCATATTTAAAATAGGATTTACCAAAATAATGCAACAATAGAATGTATCCATGCTTACACACATTATTTGTTTAGATATAAGAGTAGTATTATGGATATTATAGAAGAAAGAAAAAAAAGGCAACAAAGAAAGGTGATACCAACATATTTATAAACTTTTTAATTAATAAATTTATAAAGGTTCTCGTAACATTAAAAATATTATTTCTTCTAAGTTTAAAGAAAAATTGTGGTGTGAGAAAGATCTCGAGGCTAAAAGAAAATTAAGATATTATAAGGAGGTCATCAACCCTACTCTAGAAGATCAAAAGTATCTCTCTGTTTTGATCAGTACTAAGAAAAAAATTAACATAGCTAAGATAAGAATGAACTTGCATGAGCTCCATAGTGAAACTGGTCGTTGGACAGTCCCTAAAACACCATGGGTAGAAAGGATCTGCCACCTTTGTGAGAGTAAGAACATTGAAGATGAAAATCACTTCCTCTTAGAGTGCCTTGTGTACACCCACATTAGATCCCAGTTTCATAATCTTTGTTGCAATACCGACTTTCCTAGCCTTTTAGCTTGTCAAAATTATAGTAAGCTCGAGACGCTTCTTTCCAAGCTCTTTGAGCATAGAAATATAACTTTAAAGCAAACTAATTAATTTTCTTCTTTAGGTCCGATAGACCAAAGTTTGGTCTCAGGGGACGTTAACCATCATCATCATCATCATCATCATCAATAAAAGAAATTAAGAAAGAATTTAAATGATTTGATTTGTTATATGAAATTCGTAATAATCAAAATTAAGGAATCAAATTTATTATAATTTGTTATATGAAACTCGTAATAATCAAAATCAAGCAATCAAATTTATTATAAAGTATAAATAATGTTGTCCATTGATATCATTTAGCCTAATAATATTAATTATATATTTTTTTTAGAAAACGTTTTAACTAAATAACTATTTTAGTTATAGTTTTAGAGTAATTTTTGATGATGATGATGATGAACTTAGACTAATTTTGGTTTATCGAATATTAAGAAACAAAAGTAACAAATTACTTAGTTTGTTTTAGAGTTTTATTTATGTGCTCAAAAAGGCTGGATATGAGCATTCCTAAATTACTATTCATCATCAACACTCATAGTCTCAGAAATATGATAGATTCTTTCATCCTACAAAGTTTTGGGAAAGGTCCAATGCCGTATTTCACTATGCAACTCTTGAGAGTTCATTTTTATTTTATCTATTTGGATCTTCTCCTTTACATTGGTTAAAAACAAAGAGATAATTTTGATCTTCAAAATTAGGTTTAATGACCTCCGTGTAATATCTTAATTTTTTTTGTCCTCTAAAATTTCATCACAACACAACGTCTTTTCAAACTTTGAAATAATAATGTTTTCAATAATAAATGTACAAAAACTGCGTCTATTTGGATTTTTGATCCTCGAAGTTTCAATCCCCCAAAGGGATCATCCTGAGGAGTTTAAGAGTTGTCATCAAGGTTACACGCACCCAGGAATATGTAAGGAATTTTTTTGTCGTTTAAGTTTCTTCATGTCATCTTGCATTCCTTTTAATTAATAGGGTTTGCATTAACGGATTCCAGGTTTCATTTAATATGGCACCTTCATCTCTGTTCATGTTATTGGGACGGAGACTTATCTCAACCTTCTCTCTAATCTTCTTTTAGTGTAATGGTTGGCAGTGGCTATGATCCTTGTTTTTTTAAAAGCATATCATATGTTTACTATTATTCACATGTTCTGCGAGAGTTGAGTTCTTGACCCTAATATGTCTTAAATTTTCCATTTGCTCTTTCAGTCTTGTACCCCATACGATAGACACCTTTATTGGATCTTTCGCCAAGTCAAGGATCTTTCTCAAATTGTTCGAGGGAGAGAATGTAACACCTATGTTTTTATTCTTAAGTATCTTTGCCACTTTGTCAGTGGTCCCACGGACACCTTCCAATTGTTCACCATATCATCTTCTTTTCTCCTTGGATTGGGTTTTTCTGCTTTCTCGATCCACCCGTTGAAAAGTATTTTATTATATCCATTTTTGGATTAAAGACCCCTGCTAGGTGTCGTATCTCACACTTCTGCTTTCTGGATCAACCTGTTGAAAATTATTTTATTATATCCATTTTTGGATTAAAGACCCCTGCTAGGTGTCATAACTCTTCATTGATGTGATCCTTGTCTGATATTCTGAGGGCTGTTTTTATTAGAGTGTTAATGCCACCAGTCTTTTGAAACATAAAAGCGGCTAAGAGGTCATATAGAGGTATTTGTCCGTATGCGTTTTTTATTCTTCTAAAAACTCGGTGAGATAGGGAACCGTCCCGTCTTTTCTGTGAAAGAATAGAATGAAGCAACATAAGCACTACGGGTAGTTGATTACCTTCTCATTATTAAGAGCAGATTAAATAGGAAATAGAAAACAACAATACTATGGGCGAATACCATAGGTGAGTAAATACCGTGGGTTACCTAACTCACTAGCTTAACTACGGGTGAGATTACACTCTTCAACAAACCCCCTTAATCTCAATTGGTAGTACATCATCAGCACCACCTATGCCAAAAGATGCCTGCTGGTCTATGTCTCAGCTAGGCTTACATTTTAGTCAAAAAACTTCAGCTTGACTTTCTTCCTTGAAGTGTACTTGGAATTCTTTTTCTTTGTCTTCTGGATCTTGATGCTAAGTAGTTGATCTTCTTCATATTCTGGAACATAGTGCAAGTCTTCATCTTCTGTTTCAACATGATTCTTCTGGTTGTCATCTTTACCTGCACATTGAAAATTTTTGTTAGAAAAAATATGAATATATTTCAGCTTTTCTTGGAGAGCATTCACATCTTGGTGTTGCTCATCAATGACAGCTACTTCATTATTGACTTCTTCATTTGCTTGATTCCACTGTGCATCCTTCACTGCTTCTTCAAAAATTGTGGGATTAGAAGAAAACAAAGCATACTATAGATTCTCATCAGTAACGGGAGCCTGCTCATAGATCTCCCTCAAACTTCTGGTTTTCTAGTTTTGGGGTGGACTGCATAATGTTGTTTCTTTTGTGATGCTATCAGTTGGTTGTTGCTCATTCTTAGCAACTATTGCAGATTCTATGCTGCTATCAACTGTCTCTTTCTCAAAGAGACTATCACTCACATCATTGAGTACCGCTGCAGTGACAGGTTTGATTTCACTGTCATCATCAAACATAACTGGATCAACATCATTTGCTGGGATTACATGATCACTAGCTGCTTCATAGACACAGTCATCTTGACTGTCTTCCACTTCAATGTGGGATTCCTGGTGCTCTGCCTGACTTACAAAGTCATCTTCCTCTACTGTTGGTTCCTCACTGAAGACTTCTTTTAGTGTACCCCATGCTCTCTTTGGAGTATCAGCTTCTACAATGTAATGAAATAGGGAATAGTCTATACTGTCTTCTATGAGACATAAGGCAACAACTTGCCTTCTTTCTTTTTTGAATTTTGTCAAAGCACTAAACTTTTCTAGATCATTGGGATCCTCTTCAACTATGAAGTGCCACAAATCTTGTAATTTTCACACATTAATTACTTTGATTGCCCATACATCATACTCATCTCCAATAAAGCTCTGCCATAAACCTTGTGGTGTTAAGATATTTCTTACCTCTTCAAATTCTTCTGGGACTGCTTCTGGTAGCACCATCTTCAAGAATAGATATTCTTTTCTAGGTCACAACCTTCAATAAGATTGGATGATCAGAGGGTGAGCTTTCTGCAATAGACAAAGCTCCATGAACTCGTGGTCACAAATTCCTCATAAGCGGAAGTGCTACAATGTAGTCTGGACAAGGTTTTGCTAGTGCTTCCGTCACCAACAGAGTACTCGACAACAACTCTGAGTAAGACGAGGATCATTGGGCTCACAACGAAGAGTTTCAGCACAAAATTTGTGTGCTCAATACCAATGGACGCCAGACAAAAATTTCTCCTCTTCTCCTCTTCATGCTAGCCAGATCTGAACAGATCCACGACGATCTACCTGTGCACACCTTTCCAGTTTCTTCTTTGCAATTACCGATGAAATAACGATAGATAGGGTTAAAACAAAGGCTGCCCTATGCCAGATTAAAAAAAAAACAAATTTCCCAGCACAATCAATGTTCTATGCAATTGGGAGTTCAGATCTCAAATTGTCAAGCACTGGAGCCTACGATCCGGAATAAAAAATGCACACCTGATATTCAAATGCACTCCTGCAATGCGATTTCCTGCTGAGAGGAATAGGATCGGCTACTTACTCAAGGCACCTCCACTTGTTTTTGCCTCTTGTCAATCAACTCTAAGTTCATATTTGAATAGAAGCAACGATTTTCACGAATCTGGTGTAGATGCAGATCCAAATGTTGGATCTGGAATAAAAGTCATGCTCCAACACGGAGATCATTTTGATTTTTCCACCATGCAATTTGCAGAATAAAAGTCCAGCGAGGTCTTTTGCCTTTGCCTTTTTAAATAAAAAAAATCCCTTGCTCAGCCTCTTTTTTTTTAATAAAAAAAAAATTCCTTGTTTATTTTAATAAAAACAAACAGCACCGCTTTAGGTACAAAGGCAATAGGCGGCGGGAGGCGCGGTGCTAGAAATCCGCTTATGCCAAATATCAGCAAAGCGGTGGCACCGCTTTTCTCTTCTTCAAAACAGGCGGTGGCACCGCTCTTTTACTGTAGGAAAGAAGCGGTGGCCAGATATGGAGAAAAAAAAAATTTATTGCGGATCCGTTACACCTTGATCAGATCTGTTCCAACTTGATGAGATCAACCCATCGGCAAGATCTTCTGGATGATAGAGCTCCCTCCTCTAAAAAAAAATCCTCCAAGTTTTTTTATTCTTAGGGTTAGGGAAAAAATAACCAAAATAAAATTCAGATCTGAAAAAAAATAGAGTGCCGTAGGAAATAGCTCCGTGTTCCGTAGGCAATAGCTCCCTAGAGTGCTTTCCACTGTGTGAAAAGGCTTACCCTAAGAATGGAAGGATCATGCAATAAGCTCTGATACCATGTGAAAGAATAGAATGAAAGAACAAAAGAAGGCAGTTGATTACCTTCTCATTATTAAGAGCAGATTAAATAGGAAATAGAAAACAACAATACTATGGGCGAATACCATAGATGAGTAAATACCTTGGGTTACCTAACTCACTAGCTTAACTACCAGTGAGATTACACTCTTCAACATTTTCGTAACAAGGGACATCTAAGAAAAGTATCTTGTTATTTTTCTTCGTCAATTGTGAATCTTATGTTGTCATGCTGGTTGTTTGAATGGTTGAAAAATAGCTCCAAGTTTTCTTCCCCATGCGACCAGAACATGTTTGTATCATCAGCTTATCTTTTCCAAATACCGGGTTTAAGAGGTAAGGAGTTGATGTATTTTTCCTCTCCATGTACAAATTTGCGACAACATGTGACACAGGGGATCCCATAGCCACTCCCTCGATCTCTAACAATATTCTCCTCTGAAACTAAAGTTTGTGGACTTTAAGCATATCTCAGCTAATTTGGCTATGACGTTGTCAACCTTCCTCTTGATGATATCGATGGCATCCTCTATTGGGATCTTGGTGTACAAAGATACAACCTCGAAGCTCACCAACTTTTCATTTTTCGCTGATCTTAATATTCTTAATTTCATTAATCCAACTCGCTGTAGCTTCCACAACGCAGGTGCTCAATCATCTTCTTTTCGTAGTCTGTTCTGTTCATTACTACAGTCGCATTCCCTTTGTCCGCTTTCAATATAATAATGTATTTTCTGTTTTTTAGGTTTCGTATTGCTACCAGTTCATCTTTGGATAGGTTCCTTTTGGGCGGTTTGGCTTTTTTAATGGTCGCGACACATTCTACTTGGAGCTATTGCGAAATTCAGACCCTTGTCGGGAACGTTCAAGATTTCTTCATCAAGATTTAGGTCATAAGTGTTGACGACGTTGGACTGGCACTTTTTTGTTTTATCAGTCCTCAGCGATTTCCTTCCCGCGAGTTTGGTGAACTTGTTTTCATGCTTTTTCATTGTATCCACCACTAGTTTATCACATTTGCAACTCATTATCGTGTCTGCCAATTCCCAGAGGTCCACGAGATTGAAACGTCGACTGTAGTTATAATGAACACAACAGACTACGAAAAGAAGATGATTGAGCACTTATGTTGTGGCACCTACAGAAGGTTTCCAAGAGACCCAAGTAAAAAGATCATGAACGACATAAAGAAGGAAATCTCGGGCTCCAATATGGACGAGGACGTAAAAGAAAAATTCATCCCAAACGATAATATCATGCCTCAGATCTATGGCTTGCCGAAAATACACAAGGAAGGTATCCCGCTCTGACCTATAGTATGGATCCCCATCATACAAATTAGTGAAATTTCTGGAAGACAAACTCAAGGTGTTGGTTGGCTATTGGACATCCTTTGTTAAAGACTCTGCGAATTCGATTAATGAAATTAAGAATATTAATATCAGAAAAAAATGAAAAGTTGGTGAGCTTCGACGTTGTATCTTTGTAAACCAAGATCCAAATGGAGGATGCCATCAATATCATCAAGAGGAGGGTTGAAAACTATATAGCCAAATTAGCTGAGAAGTCCACATACTTTAGTTTCAGAGCAGAATATTATCATCAAATCGAGGGAGTGGCTATGGGATCCCCTTTGTCACCTGTTGTCGCAAATTTGTACATGGAGAGGAAAAAAGCATCAACTCATTCCCTTTTAAACCCAGTATTTGGAAAAGATAAGTTGATGATACAAACGTGATATGGCCGCATGGGAAGAAAACTTGGAGCTATTTTTCAACCATTTAAACAACCAGCATGACAACATAAGATTCACAATTAAGAAAGAATACAATAATAAGATACCTTTCTTAGATGTCGTTACGAAAAGACGGGACCGTTCCCTATCTCACCAGGGTTTTAGAAAGAAAACGCATACGGACAAATACTGTATGCTACCTCTCACCATTTTCCGTCTCAAAAGTCTGGTGTCATTAACACTCTAATAAAAGGAGCCCACCCTCATAATATCAGACAAGGATCACATCACCAATAAAAAGAGCCCGCCCTCGTAATATCAGACCAGGATCACATCAATGAAGAGTTACCACACGTAGCAGAGGTCTCTAGCAAAATGGATATAATAGAAGACTTTTCAACAAGTTGGTCCAGAAAGCAGAAAAACCCAATCCAAGGAGAGAAGAAGATGATATGGTAAACAATTGGAAGGTGTACCTCCCTACATAAAAGGAACCACTCACAAAGTGGCAAAGATACTTAAGAAAAAAACATAAGCGTTACATTCTCTCCCCCAAACACTTTGAAAAGATCCTTGACTCGGCGAAAGATCCAATAAAGGAAGGATCTAAGAAAGGTGTCTATCGTATTCCCTACACGTGAAGCAAGGATCAGGAGGATCAGGGTTAAGAACTCAGCTCTCGCAGAACAGGTAAATAATAGTAGTAAACATATGATATGATTTGAAAAATCAAGGATCATAGCCACCGCCAAACACTACACTAAAAGGAAGATCCGAGAGAAGGTTGAGATAAGTCTCTATCCCGATAACATGAACATAGACGATAGTGGCCTACTAATGAAATCTGGAATCCGTTATTGCAAACCCTATTAACTAAAAGGAATGCAAGAGGACATGAAGAAACGTAAACTACAAAAAACTTCCTTACATATTCCTGGGTGAGTGCAACCTTGATGCCCGCTCTTAAATTCCCGAGGATGATCCCTTTGGGGATTGAAACGTCGAGGATCAAAAATCCAAACAGCAGTTTCGGTCTATCTATTATTTTCAGTGCGGTAAAAGATGTTACACAATATTTTTAATATCATTATATTTTCTAAAGTGATACTTTTCGTCAATCCCTCACATCAACTTGGCTTGATCTTTAAAGTCATTTTTGGAAGTCTCTAGTCTTCCAAGCTATTTACTTTTTCTTGTACATTTGGTACCTAGTCACAACTATGTTCTAAGGGGGAAAACTCACTTCAATCAAGAGAATAGGATATGGTGTATTGCTTTTAGTTCTAAGATTGTAAACTTGCTCAATCTTTCTCCAAGATTATCTAGAGAGGTTGCAGTGCCAAACTTCACATCCATACATGAGAACGAGTGAGGAGAGTTTCAAAGACGAATTTCATTTTATCCCACATCTCAAGGTTTGTCAGCTTACAATTGTTTTCAAGACCAAAATAAGCTTTCCTCACCCTCCATTGATCTTTTTTTATCATTGTTGTAGTTCTGGTTAAGCTTATGATGCATATCAAACCCAAGATATTTGTAGGAAGTCACTTCCTTCAAGTTGCTATTATCATACAAAAAATGAGTGTAAGTGGCTTTATTAGATTTTATCAACATAACTTTGGTTTTGTTGGTATTGGCAGCCATGAGGCTATGCCCATACCAGAGAAAAAATTCTTGAGACTTCTTAATTAATTCTTAAGATGAAAGGGGCATCTTTCCAGAAGAACAATATCATCATTATAAACAAGGAAGTTGATGACAACTCCTGCTATCATTGTGTCAATGCAACCTACCTCTATTAGACAACCTTCTAACTTATCAAAGTATAGACCAAAAAGTGTACGGGGAGTGAGAAACGTTGCTTAACTCCTATATTAAAATTAATATCTTATGACCAACCCTCAGTACTCTTAAACTTGGCAATGACATTCCCACACAATTTTATTGCAATGGCTCTCAACTTGAAAGGAACGTTTAGCTCTTCTAATATTCTCCACAAGTTATTTCTAGGCAATGTATCAAAAGTTTTCCTAAAGTCCACAAAGTAGCAAAGGATATTGAGCTTATTATTGTGACATTCCTCTGCAATGATCCTAAGAGTAACGAGGTGGTCTATGGTGGAATGATACTTTTTAAGCTAACATTCCCTTTATCTATTTTACCTTAACTTTCTAGACATATGCTAATATTATTTTCTAAAATAATACTGGATAACTCGAATGCTAAGAGAGGGCTAATTATAATAGTCCTATAATTCAAGGGGTTAATTTTCTCGCCACTTTAAAAAACAGGTACAATAAGGATGTGAGTCTAAGGTTTAGGGAAGCCTTGCTTGATTGCTAGATTGAAGATCTTATGCATGTTAGGGATGAGGACAGACCCCAAAATTTTAAGGATTTCATCTTGGTAGCCTTCAATGTCCTTATCTTTCCCATTTGTGATGCGCTTAATCCCAAAGTTTATATCTTCTAAAGAAAAAAACTTCATATTCCATAAAAAGAGGTTGAATGTTGTCCATGGAATCATTTCATTCATAAAGCTTCTTAAGATAGAATTCCAATCCTTCAATACAATCATATTATTCTCTTTAGTTTTGTGAGTTAGAATTTGTCTCCGGGATTTATTAGGACCCAATGCCTTAGAGAGATGTAAAAGCTTCTCTTGCATGATTATTTATATAGGTCTTTTTTTATTTTCTTTTAATGAGGGATTTGTACCTATTTATCTTATCAACTTGTAGGGAATCCTTAATAGATTCTACAATTTCTCTTCTTGTTATTTTACACTCTTTGTCATACCAATGGTTGGTCATTATATTTCTATTTTTATAATACATGTCAGTAGAGAACTTGTTAATGGAGAGGAGTGGGTTGTAGAGAAATTATGATAAAGCTCTTCTATATTGCCCCTACCACATAGATAGAGGAAACATATTATTATTTAAATCATTTCGAAAATATGAGTTTTACTTTTGTTGAAGATTAATTATTTTTGACTTTGAGAATTTGTTTATATGGAGCTACTATGCATAACAAAGTTGATAGTTACAATTAAAGGTTTATGATCCAAGTCAAGGTTATGGTCATTTCAAATATCAAAATTTATTTTTTGGTTGTTTTAAAGAGATAATGGAAATGACATACTAAACCACACTACTTCCAAGCCCATGAATGCAACTCATTCTGTTGGAATTAGGACATTTCATAAGACTCTTGCAAATAATTAGACCTTGAGCACTACATAGCTTGATTATCTCAAAACCAAACATTTTTTTTCCTAAATCTTCAAAACTTATTTTGTAGTTACTGGCTAAAGCAAGGTATTTGTCTAACCATAGAGGATTAGGGTTGGAAACATTACTTAAGAGAATAGCTAGGATTGATAGGCACAAAATAAAAAATTGCTATAAATATTTTTTAGCAATAATATCAATAATCTCCATCCATATGTATTGGTTAAATGAATCTTTATTATTGAGTCTAAGATGAGGGGAAATGTTATTCATATTGCAACAAGTTATGCCTCCAATACCTCGGCAACAGGATCATGTGTTCCATATCGACCATAAGACAAATACTTATATTGTAGGGACCTTAGATTCTTCATGCTCCCAAGTTTCAACCAACAATATAATATCAATTTCTTTCAAAATCCAACTTAACTTGGGAGCTATATTCCATGGAAATCCTTGACAATTCCAAGAGATGATCTAGAGTGTGGCAACTTCCTATTTATTATTATCTTTTTCTCTCTCCATCTCGAATAACAACCTTTTCATTTTTTATTAGTGGCACATTTTCCTTCCTTCCTAGATTTTTTTTTACCTTTTAAACTTATTTTCTTAGTCAAACTTGATCTTCTAGAATGAGATCTTCATTTATAAATATTCATGATTTTTTTAGACTTGGGATTTTATTGAGTGTGTTGAATTTATGGTCTTTAGAGATAACCTTAACCGAGATTGGTTTGTCTTTATTTTCAATTAGTTTTCCCAACCTCTTTGCTTCTATGAGATAAGTAGTTTCAATTTGTAATGTATTAAGTAGTTTTTCCTTGACTAGAGCTAGCATATCCTCTTCAACATCCTCCATCAAACCAAAAATTATGAGGTTCAAGGCTTAGTTTTTACATTCATGGTCTAATTCAATCAATTTATTTATTTCATGTTTGATATCCAATTTCTCTTCCACACTATTTAGGCCCTAGATTGTCATTTACATTTTCTTTTGGTTCTTTAATGTTGCTTTTCATCTTAATATTTTGTAAATTATCCATCTCTCCTTGTTGGGTTGATTGTTTTGATTCTTGGCTTTGCTTTTCCATTTCTTGTAATCTATTTTCCATTGTGTACAACTTATTCTCCAAAAAGGTTATCTTATTGTCTATTTGTTTTTTAAATTTGTCTTCAAATGATGCAAATTTATTATCAAGCTTGACCACTAGTTCTGTTTGAAGTTTAACTTCTCTTTCTTCCATATGTTTTTATATAGATTCTATACGATCATAAAGACTTTGTAGAATAACTGTGTTAGGTCTCCCTTTGGTAGTCTTGGACAAGTTTTAAATAAATAAATAAAATAAATTAAAACCATTGCTAGTAGAAAAAACTTATAATCAGAGTAGATTAATTATTTGAAAGTATGTCATGAAAATAACATAATCTTTGAATGTACTTCTACTGAAAGTATCTTTATAAAAAGGTTTCAATAAAAAAATCCAATCATTAAAATATCTCATAAAATTAACTTAGTGAAAATGCCATAGTATAGTTTGTATCATAGTAGAAAAAAAAACAGGAATACGAATTTGAGCCTTAAAATAGTCGAAATGCTAATTAATGATTTGTTAAAAGTTGAGCTTATCTCATTAAAATAAGATAAACATATGGAAATTGTCTCTTAGAAAGGTGGCGATAATGTTCTTATATAGAACATCATTGTTATTTATGTAATGGATTCTACCATTACTAAATTGTGATGTAATTTTATTTGACTTTATTCTATTTTGGGACGAACAATTATTCTTTTAGATTCAAATCTAACAAGTGTTGCATGGCAGTGGATACCTGCCTAAAATGGTAAACTGAATTATATGTAACATTTAATATTGCATAGGATGTATAGCAACTGTGAAATTTTGCATTGAAGAAGAGCACAAGTAAATTCATTATTTCTAGGGCGCAATCAAATTTCATGTGCTTTCAAAGATAAAAAAAAAATAGCATGCTTGGAATTGACAATGGGGTATTGCAAAAATGCACAAGTGATGGGCTTTTACAGCATGTCATTATTCACCAAGAACTTGTAAGTGATAAAAGGTAAATACACTAGTAGTCTGGAATTTTGATGTATTTTGATAGAGTATATTTTTGTGCATATCATGTACTTAATAGAATTGTATATGTTAATTTACTGTTTAAATTAAAGAAATGGCATGCACCTTTGGCTTCAGTATGGAATTTGATGCTTTTTGATACACAGTATATTTCGAGCATATCAACTACTGTTAAAACTCCCTCTTAGAGTATAGAAATCCAGTATGGAGAGTACCAATACTCGTTGTAATCACATAATCAACTATCCCTAATTAGGCAGATAAGGTCACATGTTGTATTCCAATAATGCTTAAAGCTTGGTTAAGCTAAAGAACATGGCATAGTAATAAAATTGTACATGCAATATAATTATGCTTAAGCTAAAAAAGCACATCATAGTAATAAGCTTGTACATGCAATATAATTATGCTTATTCACAGCACTAGTAGCAAGGTGATTGCATTCTCAATACTTATCACAACAATGGTTTCCACTTAGATCATAGATGTTTACCTAATATACTCTCTATATTGAGCTTAAGCTAATATGATGTTATTTGCTCACAACGTAGTGACTTAGAGCTCCAAATATTTTAAAAGGTGGCACAACGTAGTGACTTAGATCTCCAAATATTTTAAAAGGTGCCATTGAAAATCATTATGAAAATCAATATTTTACTAAGTTATGAAAATCTGTATTATTTTATAGTAAGAAAAAGCACTTAAAAGTTTATCTGTAATATTTTATAGTGAGAAAAGGTACTTTGTGTCAACAAATGTGGACAGAGTATGATACCACAACTTCAACAGCCAACCCGAACAACTCTTAATGATTTTATAATTATAGTAACCATGTGCTCACAAAAAGAAAAGAAGGCACCACTACTTAACCAATAAATACCTTTTTTGAAATTAAAAATAAATAAATGATTGGATATGATGATTTACAATTTATAGAAAGAAGGCACCACTACTTACCCAATAAATACCCTCTTTTTGAAATTAAAAAAAAGGGAAATAAATGATTGGATTTGATGATTTACTATTAATAGGGTTCTGAGGAGGTTGATTAAGAACTATCTTTGATTAACATTTTTGGTCAAATTTGACTGTAGGCAAGGCTCTACGGCAAGCCTTATTTACCAGAAAGGCTCGTCTTTAAGGCGATCCTGTCAATGTCAAAACCATCCATCCTTTTATGGCATCCATCCATACACCTTGGCTGTAGTTATCGGATCCGGTGACCAAAAACTCGCTGTCAACTAGGGTGCGTTGGAAACCTCCCACCACACTTAAGGCAAGCCGAGCTTTGATGTAGATAGGAGATGGCGTAACCAAAGCCTGGGAATGGGAGGGAAATTTATATTTGAATTTTGAATGCGTTCGGTGCTTTATTGTAAATTTGAATTTTGAATGCGTTACCCGCTCCATTACAGCAAGAGAACAACTAGTTCAATGACCTCCACTGTAGATAATTTGCACGTTTGATGAGGTTGTCACGGACAATTGGAGGCAATTCTTAATAATTGAGTACTCTATTCTAGAAGCAAACATTCTCTTCAGCTAATCCTGCTGTTACAAGGTTCAGATCAGCGAGTCAAACAGAGATTTAATGGATGCCAGACATACAATAATAGTAATTCCCAAATCTTGTTATAGGCATCCAACCCAAATATCCTCAGCGTTCTCACTAGTATTGCAGAAAATGATTGGGAGCCTTCCCTCTCTTTCTGCTTCAGTAGGGAAGAGACGAGGTAGCGCTAGGCAGGTTGTTGTAAGAGCTAGCTCTAGGCATTGTTGGTGGAACCATGAGCTCTATTTATGGAACCATAAGTAGGGTTGGTGGAACTATGAGCATTATTAATGGAACCATAAGATTTATATATGGAACCATGAGCTTTATCTTTGGAACCATGAGCATTATTAGTGGAGCCACAAGAATTGTTGGTGGAATCATGATCTCTATTTATGGAAGCATAATCGTTGTTAATGGAACCATGAGCATCAATGGTGGAACCATGAGCTCTATTTATGGAACCATGAGCATCAATGGTGGAACCCTGAGCTCTATTTATGGAACCGTGAGCATTAGTGGTGGAACCATGAGTAATGGTCATGAGCATATTTGTTTGCAATCTATTAATGTGTAAAATAATTATGAGATACTAGGAGATAAGCTCATAACTTTTTAACCCTGAAATTATGTTGAATGTATCTCAAAAGGCCATTAGCAAGTTTGCAAATAACCCACCCATAAAATAACCCCTACAACAAATGAATATCAAATTTTACAATAATTGATTTCAAATCATCTTTACATTTTGCAAACATATAAGTTTTATACTATGTATATAATTTTAAAATTATAAAAAAATACAACATAAATGAATCAATGACAAAAAAAATTACACATGCCATAAATCTTTAACCCATGTAAGTTGAGTCTAGTAAAATAAAGATGATAGCTGTCATGAGCTCATTATGGTAAAGAGCACTATAATTTTTGTAACAATGAGCATTGTAGGTAGTAGATTTGGTGAAATAAATTCTCCTTTCAAGTAAACAAATAACATTTGAAAAAAAGTTTTTAAAGGCACAAAGAGTTTCAAATGAGTGACTTTACACGAGTTCCTTCACAATGTTAGTGAAACCATGAACTCTATGTATGGAACCATGAACATTTATAGTGGAACCATGAGCTATATTGATGGAACCATGAGCAATGTTGGTGGAACCATGACCATTCTTGGTGGAACCATCATCTTTATTTATGGAACAATGAGCAGTGCTGGTGGAACCATGAGATGCATTTATGGATCCATGAGCATTGTTAGTGGAACCATGAGAATTGATGGTAGAACCATGTTCCACCAACAATGCTCATGGTTCAACTAATATTTCTCATGGTTCCACCAACAATCCTCATGGTTCCATAGCTAGAGCTCACGGTTCCACTAATAGTGCTCATGGTTCCACCAACAATGTTCATGGTTCCACTGACAATGCCCATGGTTCCACTAATAATTCTTATGGCTCCATAAATAGAGCTCATGGTTCCATAAACAAATCTCTTGGTTCCACCAATAATGCTCATGGTTCCATAAATGTGCATGGTTCCACCACCAATGCTCATGGTTCCACCAACAATTTTCATGGATCCATTAGCTTTTTTGGAGACTCAACCTACAAATATGCAAGATTACACCAAATATTTTCATGGTTTCATCAACACTAACTTTGTTCAAGGTTCCATATGCATTAATTAGGATTCCACCACCTTGTGACATGTATTCATTACTCACCAAATGATATCCATGGTTAACCAATGTTGTTCAAGATTCCTGCACATGTTGTTGTATGCATTGTACATGGTTCCACCCCTAAAATACTCATTTACCATGAATTTGGTTCAAGCTTCCTTGCATGTTTCCACCACCTTGTGACAATTACTCATTGTTCCACCACTGATGCTCATGGTTCCATAAATAGCGCTCATGTTTCTACCATCAACACTAATATAAATATAAATATAGAGTTAATATAAATATTTGATTAAAACGTTTTTCTAAATATTATTTTTTAAATAATATTATTTTACTTAAGTAATATTATGCTCATGGTTCCACCAACAATGCTCATGGTTCCACCAACAATGTTAGAGCTCATGGTTCCATAAATAAATCTCTTGGTTCCACCAAAAATGCCCATGGTTGATGGAACCATGAGCATTATTGATGGAACCATGAGCATTATTGATGGAACCATGAGCAATGTTGGTGGAACCATGAGCACTATTGGTGGAACCAACAGCTTAGTTACGAAACCATGAGCTATATTTATGGAACCATGAGCATTGTAGGTGGAACTATGAGCTCTATTTATGGAACCATGAGCATTGTTGGTGGAACCATGACTCTAGCTAAGGAACCATGAGCATTGTTGGTGGAACCATGAGCATTATTAGTGGAACCATGAGCATTGTCGGTGGAACCATGAGCATTATTTGTGGAACCATGATAATTATTGGTGGAACCATGAGCATTATTTGTGGAACCATGAGCATTGTTGGTGGAACCATGAGCGCTAGTCACGGCTGCATTGTTGGTGGAACCATGAGCTCTAGCTGTGGAACCATGAGCATTATTGGTGGAATCGTGAGCATTATTAGTGGAACCATGAGAACTATAGCTTAATCACTGGAAGGAATATCCTATTAAAAATCACTATGGATGAACAAGGGTTAGCCACCAACATACCTCCCTTATTTACTGGATCTAATTATGCATACTGGAGTGTAAGGATGAAGTGTCATCTAATGGCTCTTGGATACAAGGTTTGAAGTACAGTTGAAACAAAATATAAAGTACGAAATGACATGCCTATAGACGAAGGAGAGATAAATTTATATGAAGCCAATGCAAAATCTCTAAATGCAATCTTGGGTGGGTTAACAAAATCAGTATTTGTAAAAGTCATGCAATGCAAAACAACCAATCATGCCTGGGAAAAACTATAACGTGTCTATGAGAGAGAAACAAAGGTTAAGAAATCCAAACTTCAAACCTACAAAGGACAGTTTGAAAACTTAAAAAGGAGAGAGGAAGAAAATATTGCATAATATCTTGAAAGAGTATATGAGATTGTTAATGCAAAATATCTTGAAAGTGTATATGAAATTTTGTTCAAGGTTACTTGCATGATTCCACCACCTTTTGACCATTTCTCATGGTTCCACCAATAATGTTCATGGCTCCATAAATAGAGCTTATGGTTCTACTACCAATGCTCATGGTTCCATCAACAATGCTCATGGTTCCATAAATAAATCTCACGGTTCCACCAACAATGCACATGTTTCTACCAACAATTATCATTGTTCCATAAACAAAGCTCATGGTTCCATAAATAGAGCTCTTGGTTCCACCTACAATGCTCATGGTTCCACCAATAGTGCCCATGGTTCCATAACTAGATCTCATGGTTCCACCAACAATATTCATGGATCCATTAACTTTGTTAAAGGTTTAACCACCAAATGTGCAAGATTCTTCCACAAATACGCTCATGGTTTCATTAACTCTAACTTTTTTCAAGGTTCCATATGAATTATTCAGGATTCCACCACCTCATGACCGTGTATTTGTCACTCACCAAATGGTTTGTGGTCCATAAATAATTCTTATAATATTCATGATTCCACCAACATTGTTAAGGTTCCTTAATTGCACATGGTTCCGCCCGCATTGTTCGTGGTTCCATCAAAATTGTCCATGATTATATTTACATTCTTCATGGTTCAATTCTCATTTACCATGAATTATGTTCAAGGTTCCTTTCATGGTGTTGCCACCTTGTGAGCATTACTCATGCTTCCACCAATAATGCTCATGGTTCCATAAATAGATCTTATGGTTCTACCATCAATGTTTATTGTTTCATCAACAATGCTCATGGTTCCATAAATAGAGATCATGGTTCCATAAACAATGCTCATGGTTCTGCCAACAATGCTCATGGTTCCATGAATAGAGCTCATGGTTCCCTAAACAGAGCTCTTGGTTCCATTGACAGTGCTTATGGTTCCATTGACAGTGCTCATGGTTGCATAAATAGAGCTCATGGTTCCATAAACAGATCTTTTGCTTCCACCAATAGTGCTCAATGTTTCACCAATAATGCTCATGATTCCATAAATGTGCATGGTTCCACCACCAATGCTCATGGTTCCATCAATAAGGGTCATGGTTCCATAAATAGAGCTCATGGTTCCACCAATAACGTTCATGGATCAATTATTTTTTTTGGAGACTCAACTGACAAATAAGCAAGATTACACCAAATATGTTCATGGTTCCATAACTCTTGGTTCCACTAGTAGTGCTCATGGTTCCACCAATAATGCTCATGGTTCTAACAATAATTCTCATGGTTCCATAGTTAGAGCTCAAGGTTCCACCAACAATGCTCATGGTTCCATAAATAGAGCTCATGGTTCCATAAACAGACCTCTTGGTTCCACCACCTCACGATCATTGTTCATAGTTCCATAATTGATGCTCATGGTTCCATAAATAGAGATCATGGTTCTACCATCAATGCTCATGGTTCCACCGAAAATGCTCATGGATCCACCAATAATGGTCATGGTTCCACTAATATTGCTCATGGTTCCACCAACATTGCTCATGGTTCCAACAATACATCTCATGGTTCCATTAGCAATGCTCATGGTTCCATAAATAGAGTTCATGGTTCCACCCACAATGTTAAGGAACTGGTGTAAAGTCATTCATTTGAAATTCCTTGCGCCTTTAAAAAAAAATTTTCAAATTGTAAGCAGGAATATTTCAGCTTCTGCGGACAGAAGTTGTTCCTCTGGTCTGAATGGTTCAGATACAGAACAAATGGGTGAACGACAAAGGATGAAGACCCTCCCTGGATATTGTAGACACTTGGAATGTTGCTTCGATAGTGAACCTGTGTACCTGCAACCAGATCAAACATGCAAACACATCAAAGCTACCAAAACATCATCTACTTATCCATGTTAGTGACTATGGAATCTAACAACATGTACATGCAAAATCCAAACAATAGTAATGTGGGATGGAAATCAGCTTTGCATTAAGATGTATGGAGAAGTTTACAACCAATTAAGCCTTAGTGTCGACATGCATCTCCATGAAACCAACACTTCATCCCCATAAGCTCCAACTTTTCTCTCTATGCTCTCAAATGGCTTGGGCCAAGTGGTCAATCCAACAACATAACAATACCTCTATAGTTCTCCCCCTCAACCATGGACATGAGCTTGTATTTATAAGGCTCAATGGATAGGAATAGTTGAGAGATTTGTGGATGAGGTGACCTCTAAGATCCTATGATGAGGGATCTCGAGCTCAACTAACCCACAATGATAGGGATAAGGGAGGACACAAGGCTCATGATCTAGAAGCCTCGAGAAACTTCTTTTTTTTCCCATTTTACCCAGTGTACCGCTTTTCTCCTCTTATGACAGAGTGGTTTAGATGAGAAACGCTTATGGACCAAAGGCCATAGGCGGTGGCACCACTTATAGCAAACAGGATGAAGGCGGTGCAATCAAGGTACCGCTCATGGTTAACAGGGAAAGTGCGATGCTGAGTATTTTCATGTAGAATTGACAAACAACATGGGTTTCCACTCCAAGTGCTGGGATTAAGGGAAAATATGTAAGTCAAAGCTCTTATCACATGGTGGTGATAAGATTTAGGTGCAACACAAATGTTATTTTTTTACTTGAAAGGATAATTTATTTCACCAAATCCACTACTTGCGCACCATGCGCATCCATATTGCCTTCCAGTGGGTTCCACCAATAATGCTCATGGTTCCATGAATAGAGATAAGTTGGATGTGTTCCATGATGGTGAATCATTCACACAATGATGTCAGAGCAATTGATTCTACTTTCTTGGGGAATGTTACCGCACAAAATAAAACCATGATAAAGCCACGAATCACGGTGCAATCAATAGCTAGCATGGAAGAAGCTAGAGCTCAATGTCACCACACCCTAGCTTCTTGAACACTTTAGGTTAACTCCTAAAACTAAGGGAGAGTCCCTATAACTTAGTGAACAATATTTTTGATTCCCTAGACAATACACAGACATGTTTCCCACTACTCATGGTTCCACCAATAATGGTCATGGTTCCATAAACACAGCTCATGGCTCCACCAATAATGCTCACGGTTCCATAAAAAATGTCCATGGTTCCATTCATTTTCTTCATGGTTCTGTTATCCCTAAAGTTGAACCTAGACTACAGGGATTCACGCTTAAGGAAATCTTGTTCTAAAATGTACAAATCAATGAAATCAAACTGATAACCAAACTGATATGCAATCAAAGCTATTGGAAAAGTTACACATTTATCAGTGAAATAGGCTAGTATAACATGAAAGCTGTAAGTAAAATCAAACAATCATTGAAGAACTAGACTAGTATGAAGTCAAGGCTATTTTGTACAGACTACACAATTATGAATGAAATAAGCTGGTATAATATAAGATCTATATCAAAACATTATTGAAGAAATAGGCTGGTAGGTCAATCAGAGATGCAAGATAATCAACAGGAATTGTATAACATAAGATAAAACACAAAGTTCAATATCGAGGTTACTATGATCATAAAGACAAGAAGTGAAACTGCCTTTGTTTTTTAAAGTATAAGGATAATTGTATTTCATAATAAGAATTACTGCAATGGGATGTAATGGACCATATGCATAATAAATTATCAGAAAATACAATTCATAAAACACATAGGCAAATCATCATCATGCTTATTAAAAAATAGAACCTGTACTGATGTTGCAGAAATGTTTATGTTATACAGACAGTACTCAAAACTAGGCTTGCATTACTCCAAAAATTGCCAACCTCTAGTCCCTTCTCGAGACCCCCTTAAATATAAAATAATGTTTTTTTTGTCTAAACTAACCATAAGATCCTATATCTAAGGACCGAACCTCCTCAAAAACAGGGAAGTCAATCCCTTTTAAAAAGTAATAAAGTACAAGTGTAATACATGTGTCAAATAACAACATAAGTTAAAAAAGAAAACTACAATTTAAATTCTATAGGCTTCTAGAAGCCTCTGCTAGTGTAGCTAGGTCACTCAGCATCTGTGAACGCCTCTGTAGTCTGGCGAATTCAGCATCCTTATTGTCCTCCTTGATCTGAGCTTTGACTTGTTCCAACTGTTTCTGAATGGCTCGTTTCTCCCTTAGAACATCTTTGGAAACCATCAACAGCTTTTGGTATTCTGCCTCTTTGTCCTCCAAGTCTTCACGCAGTCTTTTATTGGCCACCATTAATTTTTCATTTATGTCTTGCATGTATCTAGTTTGTTCTTGATAAGTCTGCAAAGACTTCTTACATTGGCTTAATTCAGGGGATATTTCCAAATCTTCCTCTCCTATGTGGCCTCCTTCCTGTAAACCTTTTGATGCTGAACCATCATTTGGAATATCCTGCTTGTCTGTGCAAAACTCTTATGGTATAGTGCCTACTACGCCCTACATATCAATAAACTTTTCATTATCTACACGGTATTGGTCCCCTGCTGTATGCACTGTTTCTTCACTACCAACATCATCAATCACTACAACATTCATGGCATCTTCATGTGTTTCCTCTGTCTCTATCTGCATCTTCTTCCTCAGCTTGGTTCTTGGCTTCTCTGTCTTGAATAACTGTTTACAAATATTACTCTTTGAAGCTATGGTTTTCAACATATCACTGAGTTTCTCTAGGTCTTCATTTGTGCATGAGGCTTCAGGGAACAAGACTTCTTGGATGGTTTTCTCAGCAGTATGCTTTTCTTCATTCTCAACAGTTTGAACAGGCTTCTTAGGACTTACTATTGGTTGTTCAGCATCATCCATCATTCTTTTGCCTTTTTCTTTAGGGTTATCCTTAAACCCTAGCTCTGCTAACAGGGATTCCCATGTTCTTTCTTCCTTCTGCAACTGAGCTAAAATCAGTAATTTAATCAACCCTTGGTGATAAACAGAGTGAGCTGTATGCTCGGGATGGTTTTGAACCCTGGAAATAATTTTTTGGAGGATTTTTAACAAGTAAAATGGGAGATTTACCTATATACTTCCATGAATATGCATTAACAATTTTAAATGGCACTTTAATACTCTGTCATATCTTCCATCACAGGTGATGTAATTTTGTATCACCTCTAAAGGAACCCTCCATCCTGGCTTCATTTTACTAACGTGGACACCATTTTTCCAATCTAACTTTTCACCTCCTGGTATTAGAAATTCACTGAAATTACCTTGACAATCTTGTTGTTTGAACCATTTTTCACCCTGTACAGGAACGCCTATTGCCTCAGCAACAGAATCCTCATTTACTCTAACAGTTAGGCTTTGCAGCTGAACCCTTTCATCTATGTAATTTTCAATAAATAGCATGGTCACTTGTGAATGGTAACCCTGTAGTTTCTCACAAAAATTGAACCATCCAGACTTTTGCATAAGCTTGGAAGACCTGGGAAAATATTTTATCCAATCTGTATTACTTGGTTCTAGCTTGCAAATGAAACCACCAGGCTTTCTTTTCACTATAACCTCTAGTTCTTCCTCGCCTAGTGCCTTTGAAATTGAAAACCCTAAACAAAATTGCAACTTTGTTGTATAGACCAACTGGGCTTTAAATCTCATACAAAACAGCACATCCACTAAACTTCGTTGCAATTACCTCTATGGACGGTCTTCACTCCATGCTAGCTCTGGCCTGTCAATAATGCACCTGTGCTCGTGCTAATCTTAATTAAACTGATCTGCAAACCTAACAGAGTGAAGATAGTAGTGAAGATAAAACCAAATGCCTCGTCGGTCTTACCCTTAAGCCTCTGTCAGTAATACAGATTAACAAAGCCTTCATGCTATATTGTCCCGAACAGGGAATTCTTTGCTGCAACTACTGGTTCTGAAATGCAGGAAAGTATATATAATGTAATCCAGACCCTCAAACACAAAATCCATCAGGGTTTGGAAGCAAACCCTAGCTTCTTGAAACCCGAATGTTACTTCTTGTGATCAATGAAATTGTACAGTATACAAACAGGCATCTGCACATCCCTCTCCAGTTAACAAGCAAAGTAATGAGATAGATTTTGGGGAAAAGAATGAGTTAATTCGATTCTGCCATGGCCAGTACCAGCACTCATTACATGTATTGTTCAAATTTTGAAATGACAACAGGTGTACCCTTTCATAAATGACACCATACAACTCATCATTTCATGGACAGGGATGCATTTACAACATGTCCATATCGAATGCCAAACTTATAAATATGACCAAAGTTTATTATCCCTTTGCATTCCATAGTATTAATAAACAATAAACTTTTCAATGAAATGCCCTTTTAACATTCCGCTATCAGTAAGTAAAATGCTGCCAGTTCATGATATGCTGCTAGTTTGGATAAATGCTGCCAGCTGTAACAATTCACCATATAACATACAATCTCTTGCACATACATAGGCTCATGGCTAATGAATGAAGACTTCGATGATTCTAGATAATAAAAGAAACCATAAGGGCGATCAATCAATCATAAGGTATAAAACAAAGTCAAATTAAAACAATAAAAACAAAACACAATAAAAAATTTAAAAATAAAAAGGTGAAACAACCTTAGAGATAACATCTGGCTCCGTCTGGGGACAAATTTTTCTTGAGAAGCTTTGAGAACATGCTGACCAGTGCCTTCAAAAGTTCTGCTAAGGTCACTTCTGCCTTATTGGGTTGGAGTCTTATCTGAAGTAAACTGATATATACAATGACTATGTACAATAACACTTTGTCTTTCAATATGTATAAAAATGATTTAAGAAGCGTCCATTGACTAGACCTGCAATCTCTTCACCTTTCAGATTTTGTAAGACAAAAGTATTATTTCCAAGGATCTTTATGACTAAAAAAGGCCCTATCCATAAGTTTTCAAACTTCCCATGCTTACCTTTTTCATCCTTTCTTGCATCCCATCTGAGAACAAGATCACCAACTACAAACATTTCTTTTTTAACTTTTTTATCAAAGCTTTCTTTCATTCTTCTTTGATGTTTTTCAGCTGTATCCTTGATGGCTTCCCTCTCCTGCTGCAACTGCACTATCTGGAACATTCTTCTCTTGATATCATCTAGTTCTTCTTCTATTTCCTGCATAAACTTAATGACTGGGGTCACTAATTGAACAGGGAAAGTAGCATCAATCCCATATACCAATTGGAAAGGGGATGTCCCAATTGACTTTTTAATTGTTACTCTATAAGCCCAAAGAGCAAATTTTAGTTTGGTATCCCAACTCCGTTTGTTTTCAAACAACATTTTCTTGATACTGTTTACAATGTTTTTGTTGCTGGATTCTGCCAATCCATTTCCTTGTGGATAGTATGGTGTGGACTGTTTTAGGCTAATATTATTTTCCTGACAAAAATTCACCATCTTTTTTTATTTGAAAGCAGGGGCATTATCAGTAACTAATTTTCTAGGGCATCCAAACCTACTCAGAATGTTTTCTTGAAGGAAAGTAATGATAACCTGTTCTGTTGCTCTCCTTGTTGGAACTGCTTCCACCCATTTAGTAAAAAAGTTGGTAGCAGTTAGGATCCATTTATGCTGTCCACTAGAGGGAGGATGAATTTCACCGATGAAGTCTAATCCCCACTGCTGAAATGGACCATTCATAGAAATAGGCTTTAGAGGTAAGGACTGAAGCTTATGCTTACCTGCAAATTTTTGACATTCCACACATGATCCAACCTGATGATATACATATGAAAAAAGGGTAGGCCAGCAATATCCCGCTCTCAGGATTTTGAAGGCAGTTGCCTTCCAGTACTTATGTCCTCCACAAACTCCACTATGCAATTCTGTAATCACAGCATCAACTTCGTATTTCTCCAAACATTTCAACAATATTCCTCCTGGATCCTTCCAGTACAGAATCTGATCCATTAAAACATACTTCATAGCCTTTAGTTTTAACGATCTGCATTCATTCCTATTCAATTCGAGAGGGCATTGTAAATACAAAAGGAAATACACAACATCTTTATACCAATCAGATTCTGCATACCTGTTATAAACCTGCTGTTTACTGTGCTCTGTTGCCATAACCTGCTCTGACTGCTCTGCCATCACATGAAGATTCAAAACCTGACAATTTGACTTTGTCAGAAGTTTAGCTAATCCCCGTCCTTTTATCAACTTTGTTGGTTTAATTTCTACATCATATTCCATGACCTTAGTTATCCATCTGCCTCTTTTTCCTTCGCTGTCATGCTATACTAGAATCTCCTTGACTGCTGCATTTGGGACATATGCCAGAACCTTAGAATGTAAAACATATATTCTAAAGAATTTAAGAGCTTTAACTAAGGCATATGCCTACTTTTCCATTATATTATATTTCAGCTCAGAGTCTCTTAATGTTTTACTGAAGAATGAAATTGGCTGTTCCAAATTATCAGAGTTCTTTTGTAACAATACAACAGCGATAGTGTCTTCTGATGCAAATGAGAATATTGTGAAATCTTTTGTATAATAAGGATCCATCAACACTGGGGCTTCTATTAAGGCTTGTTTTATGGCTTCAAATGCTTGTTTAGCCTGGTTAGACCACTTAACCTTCCTATCTTTCTTAAGCATCTGAGTGATATGCTTTATTATTTCTGCAAAATTGGGAATAAACCATCTTAAGAAGTTGATTTTTCCAACAAAAGATTGAATTTCTTTCTTATTTCTTGGAATGCTAATTTTTAAGATAGCCTTGACTCTCTCTGGGTCTATCTTTATTCCCTCAGTAGAAACAATATGTCCTAATAGTTTGCCTTCTGTCAGGGCAAAGTGAGATTTTTTAGGATTTAGTGATAAACCAAACTTTCTGCATTTAACAAAAATTTGTCTTAAATGTTTAAGATGATGTTCATCAGACTTAGAAAAGACTGTGATGTCATCTTGGTATATCACAACAAACTTTTCATTTTCACCCACAAAAGCTATATCCATAGCCCTCTGAAAAGTAGCACCTGCATTCATGAGCCCAAAGGGCATTTTGTCATACATAAAGGTTCCCCATAGCGTGGTAAATGCTGTTTTTTCTCGGTCCTCTGGCTGAACTGCAATCTGGTTATAACCAGAAAATTCATCGATCATTGAAATTCTGTGAGCACCTACAACCCTCTGCAAAATCTGATCTATCTTCAGTAATGAATAGTTATCCTTGAGGCAAGATCTATTCAAGTTCCGGAAGTCTACACATAATATTATCTCTCCATTCTTCTTCCGTACAGAGACTAAATTAGCAACCCAAGAGGAATACCTTAGAGGCACAATAATTTTTGCATCTAATAGTTTTTTCACCTCTTTTTCAATTACTGGCAGCAATGCTGGGTTAAGCCTTCTAAGCTTTTGTTTGAAAGGATTAGTGTTTGGTTTTAAAGGGATTTTGTGCTGAATTATGCTGGTATCATATGTTTTTAAATCATGATATGACCAAGCAAAAATGTCCTTATATTCTTTCAGTAAACCAAGGTACTTTTTTCTTTCTTCATCTGAGAGCAATTTTGACAGCTTTATCATCTTAGGCTGATTTTCAGAACCAATGTTATACTCCATAACATTTTCTTCAGTGGTCTGTAGGGTGGGTTTTATCAGTGTATCATCCTTTGAAAACAATATTTCCAAAGGAACAAGTCCTTTAGGAATGAAATTCCCTTTTAATTCAACAATTTTGTGATCAACAATTGAATTATTTCTGCAGGTTTCATTTTCTACCCATTCTGAATCCTGTTCATGATCAACAGTATCATCTGAAAATTCACCTACCAATTCCAGAAATTCTTTTATTTCCTGATCATCACTAAAGACTTTCCAATGTTTAATATTATCTGGGACAGCAGGTTTGTACCTGACATCGATTGGATATTTCAGATGAGTGACCTTTGGAACTTTGAAATAGGCTGCTGCTAAGGCTAGGGAATCAACTGTCTCATTATATTCTCTTGGGACAAAGGTGATATTGAAGACTATGAATAAATTTTCAATTAGATCCCAAACCTCATTCCTATAAACTTTCAATAAATGCTGCTTTACTTCATACACATTTTTTACTTGCTGAATTATTAATTCGGAGTCGCCAAAATATAGCAAGTTCTTTAATGCCCAAGTCTTTTGCTGCTCTTAACCCAAGAATCAAGGCCTCATATTCAGCAGTATTATTTGTTGTTTTAAATTCCAATTTATACATAAGGGAAATAACCTCACCTCCAGCTGAAATCAATAATACTCCTGCTCCTGCTCCCTCTTTACTTGATGCACCATCAAAATACATCTGCCACAATCCATCTGGTTCCTTTTTCTTTACCTGAACTGGAATATCTTTTTGCACTTGTAAAACCCCTTCAGTTTCATCATTCAATTGCAACATACAAGAACCAATATTTTCATCAATTGAATAAATCAGATGATTATTAGGGTGTCTACTGTCACTTACCAAATATGTCATTTGCACCTCTTTGTAAAGTCTTCTGAATTCTCCCCCAAATACTGGAATTGTAGCATATGAAATATCCATCTGCAGAGTTCCTCCCACTTTCTTTGGCCAAGATCTAGACAACAACATACCAAATTTAGGAGAAATATCTGCTACCACTATATCCATCAATACACTCTTCATGGGTACCTGGGTTAAATTCACCACCAAATCCTTGATTACCCCAATACATTTCACTGCCCTAGAATCAAATGCATACAAATCATGGTCTGGTTTAGTAACACTCAGTCCTAAAGCTTCCATGACTGTTTTTGGCATGAGATTATGTGAAGCTCCTGAATCTAGCAGACAATTATGCAACAACTGATCATGTATTGAAAATGTTACATAAAATGGAGGAGGATATTCTAAATTATCATCAGGCTGATCAAAAGTTTTTGATCCTACAATGATAGTAGGTTTTTCATCCTGCAAATCAATCTCATCAGATGGGATGGGAGTAGAATTCACTGCATTTTTGAAAGTTTTAAAAGCTGCATCTCTATAAACTTTACTCTTAATCAATTGTGTTAAAGGCACGGGGATCTTCACCTTATTAAGCTCATGCTCAAAACTGAAACCACTAACAGATTTATTTATTTCCTCGGGATTCACAACTTCATCTTTTCTTTCATTTACAATTTGTTTCTGATTTGCAGACATATTCTGTTTAAAAGGAGGAGCTTTCACCACTTTTCTAGCCTGTGCTGCATGTTTTACCTCTGATCTTAGACCATATGATTTTTGTGGCATTTCCTGACAGACCTCAGGCATAGACATTTGATAATCATCTTCTTCATACTGATATATTTCTGTAGCATACTAATAATTAGATCTAGTTAGAAAATGAGAAGAAGAATCACCATCAAATTGACTAATATTATGTTCTTCTGCTTCTAAATCATCTAACTCCCCTTCATCTATTTCATATGATTCATCATCTCTGACATTATTGTTTTGAAAAGGAGGTTGAATCCTTTGTTCTTCATTTTCTTGTCTGTCTCTCTGTATATCATTATTTCATCTTTCTCTGGGCAAAAACCTAGGGGCAAAAGGTCTTCTAAACTGATTTTGATTTCTATCACCTTTAGGTATAGGTTTATTCTGATTTCTGTTTCCTCTTTCCAACCTATCAATCTTAGCAGACAAACTTTTTATGATTTTACTCATTTCATCCATTTTGCTATCTGATGATATTCCTGTATGGCTGGATGTAATCATTTCCTTCTTGCCCTTTTTGTCAACCATTTGATGTTCTACTTCCTCTTTGAGTTTATTTGAGGCCAAAATATTTGACTCTACTTCTAATGCTGCACTTTGCATGTTTTGAAGTGACATATATTTTCTTTCTCTTAGCAGCAAAGAAAACTCATAATCAAATGAATTTGCATAAGCTAAATTTGCTGCTATCTCAGTAGGTTTTATTTTAGCTGGGATCCTACTATACATTTTGTTAAACCTTTTAGAAAAATCTCCCACAGCTTCACCCTTTTTCCATTTTAAAGATTCAAACTCTGGCATGTAATACAAATAGTCTTTAGTGTCCCCCCACTATCTCTTAAATGCTTCTTCTAAAGCATCTATGCCATCTATGGAATCTGGCGGTAATTCCTTAAACCATTTTCTAACCTCACCATCTAAACTTTGAACAAAAACCCTCATCCAAACATCCTGATGTTCAAAATTTTGATTGTCTGCATAACTACGGATTGTATCCCAGTGTTCTTCTACAGTAGCCTCTCCCTAGCCATTAAACCTTGGAAGGTACTTTTGATAATCTCCGGCTGGAAGAGCATTAAGAGGCTGGGGTAAAACAAGTGGAGCATATCTTGCTGCTACCACAGCAGCCATTCGATTTTGAGGTTGGGCCATTCTAGGCTGAAGGCTACTTGACTGTTGTGATGAGGGAGACAATTTACCAGGATTTGCTTGATTGACTGGGACAGTCTTGACCAAAGGAGTATGGATTGAAGATAAAGAAGAAGCACCTCTTTGCAATGCTTCAAGCTTAACCTTTTCTGATAGCAAAGGATTTGTAAAGACCCAAAAATTGTCAACTTGGGAAGGGGTAAATAACAGGTCTAACTCTTCTCTTCCTTTTTCTGAAAGTGGGTTAAAATAAGGAACTGGAAAAGATGCATATTTAGGGATCTCTAAAGCTGCAGGCTGTTTGAATTTTTCTGATGAAGTGGAAATTATATTTCTCCTAGCCTCCTTTAACAACTGCTCAGGATCTGAGACTCCTGGATTCAAAGGGGATGAGGGATTTCCTCGAGTTCCTATCTTCTTTGAAGCCACTGTAACTTCTTAAAAGGTGACTGAATGTAGTCTATATCAGATCTGACTGATTCTGTTCACCCTACCAAAATCAGTTCCATGAAAATGTCGATTACACAGGGAAGATATCCTTTCCTTTGTCCGTCCCCGGCAACGGCGCCAGAATATGTTATCCCTAAAGTTGAACCTAGGCTACAGGGATTCAAGCTTAAGGAAATCTTATTGTAAAATGTACAAATCAATGAGATCAAACTGATAACCAAACTGATATGCAATCAAAGCTATTGGAAAAGTTACACATTTATCAGTGAAATAGGCTGGTATAACATGAAAGCTGTAAGTAAAATCAAACAATCATTGAAGAACTGGACTAGTATGAAGTCAAGGTTATTTTGTACAAACTACACAATTATGAATGAAATAAGCTGGTATAATATAAGATCTATATCAAAACATTATTGAAGAAATAGGCTGGTAGGTCAATCAGAGATGCAAGATAATCAACAAGAACTGTATAACATAAGATAAAACACAAAGTTCAATATCGAGGTTACTATGATCATAAAGACAAGAAGTGAAACTGTCTCTGTTTTTTAAAGTATAAGGATAATTGTATTTCACAATAAGAATTACTGCAATGGGATGTAATGGACCATATGCATAATAAATTATCAGAAAAAACAATTCATAAAACACATAGGCAAATCATCATCATGCTTATTCAAAAATAGAACCTGTACTGAAGCTGCAAAAATGTTTATGTTATACAGACAGTACTAAAAACTGGGCTTGCATTACTCCAAAAATTGCCAACTTCTAGTCCCTTCTCGAGACCCCCTTAAATACAAAATAATGTTTTTTGTCTAAACTAACCATAAGATCCTATATCTAAGGACCGAACCTCCTCAAAAACAGGGAAGTCAATCCCTTTTAAAAATTAATAAAGTACAAGTGTAATACATGTGTCAAATAACAACATAAGTTCAAAAATAAAACTACAATTTAAATTCTATAGGCTTCTAGAAGCCTCTGCTAGTGTAGCTAGGTCACTCAGCACCTGTGAACGCCTCTGTAGTCTGACGAATTCAGCATCCTTATTGTCCTCCTTGATCTGAGCTTTGACTTGTTCCAACTGTTTCTGAATGGCTCATTTCTCCCTTAGAACATCTTTGGAAACCATTAGCAGCTTTTGGTATTATGCCTCTTTGTCCTCCAAGTCTTCACGCAGTCTTTTATTGGCCACCATTAATTTTTCATTTATGTCTTGCAGGTATCTAGTTTGTTCTAGATAAGTTTGCAAAGACTTCTTACATTGGCTTAATTCAGGGGATATTTCCAAATCTTCCTCTCCTATGTGGCCTCCTTCCTGTAAACCTTTTGATGCTGAACCATCATTTGGAATATCTTGCTTGTCTGTGCAAAACTCTTCTAGTATAGTGCCTGCTACGCCCTGCATATCAATAAACTTTTCATTTTCTACACAGTATTGGTCCCCTGCTGTATGCACTGTTTCTTCACTACCAACATCATTAATCACTACAACATTCATGGCATCTTCATGTGTTTCCTCTTTCTCTATCTGCATCTTCTTCCTCATCCTGGTTCTTGGCTTCTCTGTCTTGAATAACTGTTTACAAATCTTACTCTTTGAAGCTATGGTTTTCAACATATCACTGAGTTTCTCTGGGTCTTCATTCGTGCAGGAGGCTTCACGGAACAAGCCTTCTTGGATGGTTTTCTCAGCAATATGCTTTTCTTTATTCTCAACAGTTTGAACAGGCTTCTTAGGACTTACTATTGGCTGTTCAGCATCATCCATCATTCTTTTGCCTTTTTCTTTAGGGTTATCCTTAAACCCTAGCTCTGCTAACAGGGATTCCCATGTTCTTTCTTCCTTCTGCAACTTAGCTAAAATCAGTAATTTAATCAACCCTTGGTGATAAATAGATCGAGTTGTATGCTCGGGATGGTTTTGAACCCTAGAAATCATTTTTTGGAGGCTTTTTAACATGTAAAATGGGAGATTTACCTATATACTTCCATGAATATGCATTAACAATTTTAAATGGCACTTTAATACTCTGTCATATCTTCCATCACAGGTGATGTAATTTTGTATCACCTCCAAAGGAACCCTCCATCCTGGCTTCATTTTACTAATGTGGACACCATTTTTCCAATCTAACTTTTCACCTCCTGGTATTAGAAATTCACTGAAATTACCTTGACAATCTTGTTGTTTGAACCATTTTTCACCCTGTGCAGGAATGCCTATTGCCTCAGCAACAGAATCCTCTTTTACTCTAACAGTTAGGCTTTGCAGCTGAACCCTTTCATCTCTGTAATTTTCAATAAATACCATGGTCACTTGTGAATGGTAACCCTGCAGTTTCTCACAAAAATTGAACCATCCAGACTTCTGCATAAGCTTGGCAGACCTGGGAAATTGTTTTATCCAATATGTATTACTTGGTTCTAGCCTGCAAATGAAACCACCAGGCTTTCTTTTCACTATAACCTCTGGTTCTTCCTTGTCTAGTGCCTTTGACATTGAAAACCCTAAACAAAATTGCAACTTTGTTATATAGACCAATAGGGTTTTAAATCTCATACAAAACAGCACATCCACTAAACTTCGTTGCAATTACCTCTATGGACGGTCTTCACTCCATGCTAGCTCTGGCCTGTCAATAATGCACCTTTGCTCATGCTAATCCTAATTAAACTGATCTGCAAACCTAATAGAGTGAAGATAACAGTGAAGATAAAACCAAAGGCCTCGTCGGTCTTACCCTTAAGCCTCTGTCAATAATACAGATTAACAAAGCCTTCATGCTATATTGTCCCGAACAGGGAATTCTTTGCTGCAACTACTGGTTTTGAAATGCAGGAAAGTATATATAATGTAATCCAGACCCTCAAACACAAAATCCATCAGGGTTTGGAAGCAAACCCTAGCTTCTTGAAACCCGAATGTTACTGCTTGTGATCAATGAAACTGTACAGTATACAAACATGCATCTGCACGTCCCTCTTCAGTTAACAAGCAAAGTAATGAGATAGATTTTGGGGAAAAGAATGAGTTAATTCGATTCTACCATGGCCAATACCAGCACTCATTACATGTATTGTTCAAATTTTGAAATGACAACAGGTGTACCCTTTCATAAATGACACCATACAACTCATCATTTCATGGACAGGGATGCATTTACAACATGTCCATATCGAATGCCAAACTTATAAATATGACCAAATTTTATTATCCCTTTGCATTCCATAGTATTAATAAACAACAAACTTTTCAATGAAATGCCCTTTTAACATTCGGGTATCAGTAAGTAAAATGCTGCCAGTTTGGATAAATGCTGCCAGCTGTAACAATTCACCATATAACATACAATCTCTTGCACATACATAGGCTCATGGATAATGAATGAAGACTTTGATGATTCTAGATAATAAAAGAAACCATAAGGGCGATCAATCAATCATAAGGTATAAAACAAAGCCAAATAAAAACAATAAAAACAAAACACAATAAAAAATTTAAAAATAAAAAGGTGAAACAACCTTTAGAGATAACAGGTTCCACCCCTAAAATGCCCGTTTCCCATTAATTTTGTTCAATGTTCCTTACATGGTTCCACCACCTGGCGACCATCACTCATGGCTTCAACACTAATGCTCATGTTTCATAAATAGAAATTTGGTTCTACGTTAATGCTCATGGTTCCATAAATAGAGATCATGGTTCCACCAATAATTCTTATGGTTCAATAAATAGAGCTCATGGTTTCAGCAATAATGCATTTGTTATTTGTATTATGTTTCCAACAATAATTCTCATTTATGGAACCATGGTCATTATTGGTGGAACCACGAGCATTATTGGTGGAACCAAGAGATCTATTTATGGAACCATGAGCTTTATTATGGAACAAAAAGCATTGTTAATGGAACCATGAGCATTGTTAATGGAACCATGAGCATTGTTGGTGGAACCATGGGCATCATTAGTGGGACTATGAGCATAGTTGTGATGACCTCTTGTTTTTGTTTGTCTAGCACCCTATTCCTAGTTCAAAGCTATATGAGATCAAGTATATTTGACTTTATTTTGTTGTGTTTTGTGCTTGAATATGTGTTTTTAAGGGTAACATTCCAAGATTCTTTAACAGGTGAATTTTTGACATTTCTTATTACTTTATTTATCATTTTGTTTGGTTTCAATTCATAAATGAAACTTTAGTTTTTAATTAAATGCTGATCAACTGACAAGCTCTTGCTTCCCACGCAGTGGTTCTTCTGGTTGCTTGATCCGACACTTATTCTGGCACTTAACGAGCATATGTTGACTGATTCAGATATTTGGGGGATTTTGTTGCCAGAGATAATATCTAGTTCTGCCTCAAATCGTTTCCAGGTTGACTATGAGCTACCCAGTGATATTTTGTAGCTTTCATTTTCCTAAGAAATCATTAGCCTCAATCTTCAGCAATGTATGGATTCCAGAAAATCCAAATCCAATCTCTTGGTCTATTTTCTACATTATTGACCAGGATAAGTGTAGATCTTTTGGGAAGGGGTCGACCCTTTTTAGTGGTCGACCCAGGATGTAGTTCAAGTATAAATATGTTTGATAAACCCTAAGGGAACAACAAGGATATCCTGTAAAACTTTGATTTCAAACTAATTAAGTGATTGCTATGTTTTATTTTTTTTAAAAGCTTCAACTTCAGATCTAGAGGCGTTGAAGGCTAGGCCCACCTTCAACTCTTGTTGTCTATATATAGTTTGCTCTTTTCTTTACCACTGTAAGTAAAATTATATATCATTTTGTTTCAATACTGTGCTTTGTATATCAGTGTGTTGATAAATTTCCTAGATTCATGGTTGGAAATATGTATTGATGCTTGTGTTGGATTGGATTACATTATTTGTGTGAACAGGCCTGAGTGATTTTAGTAGATCTGATTCAGTAAACCGTAGGATTGGGTGATAACAAGAATAGTGAAATGTGCCAGATCTAAATGCTCTCTTCCTTCATATTCAGAACTAAATCAGGCTGTGGTATTGGGGATTGGAGGGTTAGACTTCGTAGCTAGGAGCTTTCATAGCTTAAAGAGTTTGCAAAGTTTTTAAACATTGTAAGGGTTTGCAGAATTTTTATATAGCTTAAAGAGTTTGCAGAGTTACAAGTTGTAGAGTTTATAACATTCATATGATTTAACAAACAACTCTTTCAACATTCGTTGTGTATGAATAGTCTTGCTTCCTTCCATTGCTGTAAGCACATTTACATCGTTTATTTTTTATATTTGATTCTATCTTTTATGTATGTGTATGCTAGTAGTTTGACAAGGTTCATAATTGAAAATAGATGTGTGTTTATACTGGATTGGTTAGTATTGTAGAATGTATGGAAGCAAACCGGTTTGTATTAATGCGCATATAGAAATAGGGTATTTAGTTTAGGGACAATCTCATCTTTATTTGCAGATTCAGTTGAATGAATAGAAGGCTTGAAACCAATAGAAAGAGTGGCTAGGCAGGTTGGATTAGAATTCTTTTTCTTCTGTCAGAATATTAAGAATCAAATTATTATTTTTTTGGATAGAATTTCTACAGCTTATAGAATTGTTATGGTTTACATAGTTCCCATGATTCACGGAGTTTACGGATTTTTAAAGAGTTTATAGAATTTATAAGGTTTGTAGATTAGCATTTTTAGAGTTCATAGGTTAGCATAATCAGATTTGTTGTGTAAGAAAGTTGAAGGAATCAGCAAAAGGAAGTTATGGTTTATGGATAGTTGATAGTGTATTTTGCTTCTTGTTATCTTGTGAGCTGCTACAGAGGTTTGTTTAAATAGTTCCAACGCATTGTTATGATCATAGAGTATTGCTTCTTGCTCGAAAGGCAAATTCATTGCAGCAAGTGTTGTTTGGATAGCATTGAGTAAGGTTCGATAATCTACATGTTTTTAATGCTGGTGAAATATATGTTAGATGTGTGATAGGTTTCTATTTGGAGGTGAAAGCATCTTGAGAAGTCTAGCATGTATGGGCATAGTTGTAGAAGTTATGAGTGGAGTTGAGTGAGATATTAAAAGATTGATTGAATACTGTTTTTTTTTGTAGGTAAACTTGAAGATCTCTTTAGTAGTAGGGTTTCCTTCATTGAAGATACTCTATTGCCTGGCTGTTCTTTTGGAAATAGGTTAATATTGAGCATGATTTGAAACTATTTCGGCAAATCTTGTGATTGCAGGTAGCACTTAAAGGATTGAATTCTTTTCTTAAATTAGGTCTTGGATGTTCAGCAGAATAGTTCATTTTAGGAATTACATTTGTATATGAGTAAATCAAAATTGCCCTAGGCATGAGCTTGAAACCATTTTTCCTTGCACACATGGTGTAGTAACTCAAAGTTTACATGTCCTGGTTGATAATTAAATCAAAGGTAAATTAAGTACTAATAATTTTACCCAACATTTTGGTGCCATTTCCGGGGAGTTGCTCCAAGGTAAGCTGGTATCTTGCTCATTTTCTACGAATTTGTTGGTAGCGTTTTTGGGTGTGACTAGTTGTTGCAGATTGGAGGAGAAGGGGCCGTAAGACGAGAGGTAAGAACCTGCGCATTTGTTATAATAGGTTCCTTCAAACCCATATGTAGCATAGGTGTGTGATTGTTTCATTTTTGTTACTTAGAGTTAATTTTTGATGAGATCTAGAAATAGTAGAAGTAGATACGTAAAATCTATTCAGACATTTTTTTGATCAGTTTTGTTTTCTATTGATTTGTTGGTTGTTTCCTTTTGGTATTATTAGCCTTTGCATATTGGAGGAGAAGGGACGGTAAGACGAGAGGTAAGAACCTGCGCATCTCTTATAACAGGTTCCTTTAAACCCATCTGACGTAGCGTAGGTGTTTTGATTTATTTGATGAGAAGTCTTGTTATTTACAGTAATTTTTTTGATGAGACCTAGAGATAGTAAGGGTAGATACATTAAAATCCATTAAGATCCTTTTGGAAATAAAAACCCACCCCTGACTAACCCTAGGGATAGGAATACAGGCAAAGATATAGAAAGCAACAACACCCAAAAATCTGTGGAATTAGGAACCAGACCAGAGGGAACCAAGATTCCTCAAGGTGAACTGTTACAATCAGTGCCAAGATTCCACAAACCCTACAAGCTTCACCAACAAGGGAAGATCCCAATTTGGTTGACATAGTGGACATAGAAAGAGTGAATTCCCTTTTCGGACATACACAAAATTTGGTGGTTTCTCAAGTGGAATCTACCACAAATTCTCCTTTTCAACATCAGCCTAGGATAGAATGTTGGGATTTCATCCCATCCCCAAGAAGAGATAGGTTAGGTGCCAATTAGTTTAGGAGTCCTCTTATTATGAGCGATCAGGAAACCAGACACCATATGGAAGGAGAAGGAGAACACGAAGGACGAACTGAAACAACTTTTGGCTTCCCCATTTTGGATCTTGCACGTGATGTCAATATGAAAAATATCCCAGTATCTTTGTTACCTACCTTTTACGGTAAAAGTACTAAAGATCCGGATACCTTTCTATTTGAGTTTGACATCCTGTGTAGGAGTTATAACTATCTACATGACGCACAAAAGTTAAAACTATTTCCGGCCACCCTTAAAGATTCTGCACTTAGATGGTTTATGGGTTTGGGGGAATCCACTATTCGAAGTTGGGATGAGATGAAGAGTTCTTTCCTTAAAAAATACCGAGACTACTGTGGACATAAAGACTCTCAAAATGATATATTTAAAATGCAACGGCATGAAGAAGAGAGTCTTGAGGATTTTCTTGAATGCTTTAGCTTTGTATTACAGAAGTCTAAGTATAATACTCTACAAGAAGATGCGGTCATAACTCTTTTTCTAAAAGGGATTCTGGAGGAGTATGTGGAAATCCTCAACCTCATGGCATCAGGTGATGTGTCTCATAAATCCTTTGAGGAAATTACTGAATTATGTAGAAAATATTCTAGAAGTAGAGCCAAGGCTGGAAGAAGTACAAGGGAAGGTCCTTCCCGCATTTCTAGGACAACAGGAACTGGTCGAGTCATAAGAATTGAATTAGGGAACTTGTTAGAAAATTTCAAAACTGATATTTTAGGCACCTTGAGTTCCCAATTTGATGCATTGAAAACCAAAAGATGACAAGAAGAAGAGGACATAGCAGCACTACACATATTCTATCCTAAATGTAGAAAAAGACACCCTTTGAAAGAGTGTCCCCTTAATATTATTTCAATTTGCGCTCTTTGTTCTGACAAACACCCTACTGACAATTGCCCTTCATTACCAAAATTTCAATCTCTTTACAAGCTTAATAATGAACGTATGGATCAATCATATGCATCAAAAAGGCCCTGGAAGCCTAGACCCCAAAACATGTACCCAGAGCCTATTTTTCCAAATCCTGCATATTACTATCCAATGCAGTAACCTCATCAGCCATGGAATCCACAAATCTGGCATAATTGGCCATCTCAGCCTACTCAAACCCAACCATGGCAGAAAGGCTAGCGAGGACAATCCTATGGAGGAACACAGGGACAGTCCTATGGAGGAACACAACCAACAGCTCCTTTGCATACTCCTCCTAGTTACTCTCCAATGCCCCCAAATATGCAACAGTTATTACCTAGTTTTACACCACTTGTACTTCATCCTATACCCCCAGTTCCACAACAGTATCAAAATCCAAACCCTCCTCGACCCACGTTGTTGCCGGCTCAACCTATACCAAACCCTAATAACAGACCATCCCAGCCTCTTCATAATGCTGAAATACAAATGGCCCCAACTTATGTGATACATTCAGCTCCTATACAAGAAATACAATTAAGGTCTGGGAAAACATTAAATAAAACTCCTCCAGCAGTGATTATTCAAGAAGAATCTGGAGAATAAATTACTGAAAAAGAAATTCAAGAGGAGGAAGAAGTTTAGATTGCCTTAGAAAACACTCAACTGCTTGGAACTCAAAGTTCTCAATCAACTGCTCAGCCACAATTGAATAAAAATCCTCCTTATCCAGAAAGGTTATTAATAGAGAAACCTGTGGTTCGTTCGCAATTTGATTTGGAGAATGAGTTTAAAAAGGTTTGTATCAGAATTCCGTTACTCCAGGCCATTATAGATGTTCCTATTTATTCAAAGATGGTAAGGGAATTATGCTTGAAGAAGCCTGGTCGAAAACAAAAAGATCCACCAACAATACATGTTATAGGCCAACTGTCTGATTATATTTCAGACCATCCCTTACTTCCGAAGTTTGCAAATCCTGGGAACCTAGTTGTAACCATTTGTATTAATGAGATTCCCATAGGAAACACTCTAGTTGACTTGGGGGATGCAATCAATGTCATGTCTATTACCACCATGTAGAAACTACAATTGTATAATCTCCTTAGACCTACTCCTACCATTTTGGAATTGGCTGATAGGAGCATGTTAAACCTGTAGGGGCATTGGATGACATTACTGTCACTGTAGCTTCTTGGGAGTATCCAGTGGATTTCCTGGTACTCCAAACCAAACACCCAATGGGGGAACATCCTATTATAGTAGGTAGACCCTGGTTAGCAACTACCAATGCCTTTATAGGATGTAGAGAGGGTATTTTAACTATATCAAATGGTACTTCTCTACAGAACCTTATCATTTATCCACCAGCGCAGCCTGTAACAGAAAACATGTTATGGTTAGAGAGTCCTTACGGAGATGAGGATGTGGAACAACCCTTACAATCCATCAGTCAAACTAGGGGATTGGAAGACCAAACTAAAGATAATATTTTAGATCAATTTATCTCAGCCACTACTAGTATTGATTTTCCCCAGTCCTTCTCTAACTTAGATCATGTTTTCACTGAAGAATTTCAAGAACGGTACCACCCTTCAACTATCTTATCATCAGTGGTTTTATTTATAGATGAGAAAGTTGGAGCCTCAACCATACCAATGGAGATTAGTCCTGGAAGGTCTTTAATTATTAATGCAAATCTGTCTCAAGACCAACAAAGTCAGTTAGTCAAGTTACTCAAAGCACAGTCTGAGGCATTTGCTTAGACTTATATTGATATGAAAGGCATTCACCCTGACACATGTATCCATCATATTTACACTCAGGAAAACATTAGGCCAGTAAGGCAACCACAGAGGAGAATGAACCCTGCTCTTAAAGATATTGTAAAGGATGAGTTATAGAAATTGCTTGATGCAGATTTTATCTATCCCATTTCTGATAGTAAATGGGTACCTCCATTGGTGATTGTCCCAAAGAAGGGAGATAAGTGGAGAATATGCATAGATTTCTGGGAATTGAACAAAGCAACTCTCAGAGACTACTTCCCTCTTCCCTTCATAGATCAGGTCTTGGACACTTTGTCCGAAAAATGGTATTTTTCTTTTCTCGATGGATATAGTGGATATAACCAAATTAGGATAGCCCCGAAAGACCAAGATAAAACTACTTTCACTTGACCATGGGGAACATATACTTACAAGGTGTTACCATTTGGGTTGTGTATCGCTCTTGCCACCTTCCAAAGGGTAGTGTTAGGAATTCTAGCTGACTTAGTCCATGATTGCGTGGAAATATATATGGACGATTTCACAGTATATGGTAATGATTTCAAAGAAGCCTTAGACAACCTAGAGAAAGTCTTAATTAGGTGCCAAGAAACAAATCTTGCCTTAAGTCATGAAAAGTGCAAAATGATGTTAACTGAGGGTGTTGTTTTAGGACATCATATCTCATCAGAAGGTATCAAGGTAGATCCAACAAAGATTGAAATCATTACCAGTTTATCCCCACCAACTACACAAAAGGAAGTTAGAAGTTTTTTGGGACATGCGGGTTACTATCGTAGATTTATTGCCAACTTTACCAAGATAGCAGCCCCACTTTTCAAGTTATTAGCTAAGGACATTGGTTTTTGTTGGGATCAACACTGTCAGGCAGCTTTTGACACTTTAAAAACAAAATTGTCTTCAACACCAGTTCTGTGGGGACCAAACTGGTCTTTGCCCTTTCATATACAAACTGATGCTTCTGATACTACCCTAGGGGGAGTGCTTGGAAAAAAAGAAAATCAATCTTATTATGCTATTTATTTCATCAGTAAAAATTTAACACCAGCAGAACTAAATTATATAGTGACTGAAAAACAATTTCTAGCAGTAGTTCATGCCATTAATAAATTTCGGCACTATATTACTGGCTATGATGTTTTTGTTCACACTGATCACTCTGCTATTAAATTTTTGATGAATAAACCTATAACTAGTGGCAGAATTACTAGATGGCTTCTTTTGCTACAGGAGTTTAACATTACTATAATTGACAAACCAGGGGAGGAGAATTTGGTTTCATATTTCCTCTCAAGATTGACTCATAATGATGATAATGTTCCTGTAGATGATACATTTCTTGATGAACATTTATTTGCTGTTTCTATTAAAACACCATGGTTTGCAGACATAGCCAATTATTTGGTCACAGGAAAAGTACCTGCTCATTTGTCATCATATGAAAAATGAAGGATCATACAGCAAAGTGCCAATTATTCATGGGCAGGTAATGATCTCTTTCAAAATGGTTCATATTTGATTATCAGGAGATGTGTAAGGGAGGATGAGATGTATGATATCCTCCAAGCCTGTCATGATGGACCCCGTGGAGGACATTTTTCAGACAAGCGAACAACATACAAGGTGTTACATCAAGGTTATTACTGACCCACACATTTCAAGGATGCTGAAAAATATGTACAGGGTTGTGACAGTTGCCAACGGATGGGGAGACCCACTGCTGCTGATGAAATGCCTTTACAAACCCAGGTACAGATTGAACCTTTTGAAAAATGGGGATTGGACTATGTTGGACCAATCTCGCCAATCTCACAAAAAAAGAGATATATATTAGTCTGTACTGACTATGTGACTAAGTGGGTGGAGGCAAAAGCTCTATTAAGGGCCACCGAGAAATCAGTCATAGAGTTTATTTATGAAGATATTTTCACTCGCTTTGGGATTCCTCACGAAATCGTAACTGACAATGGAGCACAGTTTGTCTCTAAATCAATGAAAGCACTGAGAGAGCAATATGGTATTAAACACTATAAATCCTCTCCTTACCACCCCCAAGCAAATGGTCTAGGGTCAAAATTGAGCGTTTCCCAACCATGAGCTCTAGTGATGGAACCATGAGTATTTTTGGTGGAACCATGGACAATTTTGATGGAACTGTGAACAATGTGAATGGAACCTTATACAATGCATACAACACCATGTGCAAAGGATCCTTCAACAACATTGGTGGAACCATGAATATCATAAGCATTCTTTATGGGCCACAAACCATTTGTTGAGTAACACATACTTGATCACGAGGTAGTGAAATATTGAATAATGTATATGGAACCTTGAACAAAACTAGTGTTGATGAAACCAATAATATGTTTGGTGGCAAAAACTTGCATATTTGTTGGTTTAGTCTCCAACCAAGTTAATTGATCCATGAACATTGTTGGTGGAACCATGATCTCTATTTATGGAACCATGGGTATTGTTGGTGGAACCATGAGCATTAATGAGAGCTCTATTTATGGAACCATGAGCATTAATTATGGAAACATGATGGAACCATGAGCATTAGTAGTGGAACCATGATCATTGTTGGTGGAACCAAGAGCTCTATTATGGAACCAGGAGATCTATTTATGGAAGCATGAGCATTGTTGGTGGAAGCATTAACTCCTGAAGGACCCACATTAACTATGTATAAACTCTAAAGCTCTTCATAACTATTATAGCATAATTTTCCACACCTAATACATCATGCTTTGATGGCCTATCCTTGTCCCTATGCAAACTCTTTTCACCCCATTTTCTCACCATTACACAGATGCTCCAATGAAACACTTTAAAAGACACACACACACACACACACACACACATGTGCGGATCACAAATTTACAACCCGCGTACGCAGCTTGCACCATTGTCACCCGCGTACATCGGGATTTATGCTAAAAAAACAAAATTATTTGGAGTTTTCCCCCATCAAGTAACGAATGACTTGATCCTTGGCCTTCCATAGGTTGGGAAACGCTCAATTTTGACCCTTCACTTCCCATTGAGGGGATATATATTGAGCTATTATGAGGCATTGAAAGGATGAATAGCTTTGGAGAGCAAAGATACTATAGTGGAATTGTGCCCCATTCTTATAGACTTGAGTCTACATCCCTTTGTCCTTGAAGCAACTATTAGTGTTATTTCCCAAGCTTTCATTTGTCTTTGTGATATTACCTTTGTATGGAGGATTGAAGTGGTGGGGGCTCAAGTGGAGGGACTCAGTTTCTCGATTTCGATGAGGTGCTAACAAAAGTTGTCATTTGTATCTTTGTTCATATTAATATAAATATCCATTTCTCATCCATTGTATGTGTAATTATGAATATTCTTATCCATGGATGTAACTACTGTGTTTATGTATTGGAATTTAACGTGCTAGATTAGATTCTAACGATTTACATATATCATGCTTGTATATCTTGTCGTTGTTGAGAACAATCTGTAGGTACAAGTTTGATTGAAAGTTCAATGGGGATTTGCTTCGAACATGTGGAATAGGGTACGCTTCTTGTCCCTTAGCGTTAGTTTTGTTTATATATTTAGCATGGTTTAAACTGGGTTCATTTTTGATGTCATACTATCTATTTTCGTTCACCATAATCCATAGGAAATCTTCTCTGTAAAACTAACATAATAAAGGAATGCTGCATTTTCTCACATAATAAGGAAAGGATGTCGAGAGATTTCAAATTAACTTAGATAATAACAATAAAATTTTATCATAGGTAGTGGATTTGGTGAAATAAGTTCTTCCTTTAAGTAAAAAAAATATTATTTAAAAAATCACATTTAGAAAAAAGTTTTAGTCAAATATTTATATTAACTAAAATTTTGTAATTAATAAATTAATCAAATCTATCCAATATAATTCAATATTCCTTAATTTCACCTAGTTTTGCATGCACATGATTCTAACCACATTGTTCATAATTCCATCACAAGTTTCCATCGTTCCATTAACATTTTTCATGGTTCCACCCATAAAATGTTCATTTTCCATGAATTTTGTTCAAGGTTCCTTGTATGGTTCAACCACCTTGTGGCCATTACTCATGGTTCCACCAACAATGTGTATGGTTCCATATATAAGGATCATGGTTCCACCAGCAATGCCCATGGTTCCATAAATAGAGATCATGGTTCCATTGAACAATGCTCATGGTTCCATTAACTTTTTTCGAGATTCAACCACCTAGTGTCCAATATTTTGCTACCAAATATGATCATGGTTTCATCAAGGGTAACTTTATTCAAGGTTCCATATGCATTGTTCATGATCCCAACACCTTGCGACCATGTATGCATTACTCATCGAATGGATCGTGGTCCATAAAAAATCCTTATTATAATTATGGTTCCATCAACATTGCTCAAGTTTCAATAATTGCATGTGTTTTGTATGTACATGGATCCACCTGCATTGTTCACATCTCCATCAAAATTGTTCATGGTTCCATATAAACATTCTTCATGGTTCTGTTGGAAACAACGGTCACACTGAAAGGAGGGGTGAATAAGTGTGTGAACAAATTAAACCTTATTTTAATCAATCAGAGTATATCAAGCATTATGTTACCAATCACATTATCATATTCATCAGTTGAATCATAAGCACAACAAACACATCAAAGAGACACAAGAATATTTGTAATGTGAGTTCTATTTATGGTAATGGAAAACTTTGATCTTCTCAATCACAATCAATGCCAACTCTTGTAACAGGACCCAGCCTGATTTTCTTAGCTCCAACTAAGAAAGGGTTAAGGAGTCAAATCCTTAAGTGCAATATTCTACTTGCAAGCTTGATGCCAATATCTGTTTGTCATCAATCTGTTGCAATCATATATCTTTGATGCTCAATCAACCTCTGATTGCCAATCTGTTATCAATGTTGCTACACAATCTCTGTTCATCACTCTTTGCTTCGCAATCTTCTCATCAACACTGCTGGTCCAACACTACTAGTCAATCACTCTTTGCTTGCTCAATCTGCTCATCAACAATGTTGGTCCTAATCTCATCAACAATTGCTCTCATCATTTGCTCTAATAATCAAGGATCATGCCAGTTCACCTTCCTAACATCACAAAGATCTTCCCATCAACTAGTATGCTATTATGTTTCTCATGCCAACTTCAAAGGTCTGTTCAAGCATCATCATCATCAATCAGGTGTGCATCATCGTCAAGTGTGCATCATCACCATAGCATTTGCATCATCATTATATCACCATCATAGTATGCATTGTGTATGCATCATCATCATAGTGTAGTGTCAACAAGGATACCTCATCATCAAGAGTATCAACAGGTATGCATCAACAACATCATCAAAATGTAGTGTCATTTATACATCATCATCATGCCGTACATATTACAGTCATCAAGAATGTACCCACTATCCAACTGTACATATTACACCATACTTGTCATCACATGTCATCATACATATTTCATAAGGTACAAGGAATCATCATGGTGTACAAGGTATCATCAACATCATGGAGTATAAATAGACATCATCATCATCATACAGTAATGTAAACAAGTATCCATGGAGTATGCATGCACCATCATCATATAGTACACCATCAAGGAGAATGCATTAAGTGTATAGGGTAGCATCATCATGCATGCATCATCATCATCATGTGTATGGAGTATATATCATCAACATCATCAAGTGTCAATAAGTTTGCATCATATAGTATATATATATTGATCATACCTTATAAACAATGCATGTCAAAACTTGTGTATGTATGTTGTAGAATATGATCATTGTAAGTATGTTGTAGATGAACTCAGATTCAGGACTGTGTATGTGGGAAGAAAATACAGGAGCAATATTCATCACCCGACATACTTTCAAGCATATGAAATTTGATCTATGTATGAATGTGAAAAAACATCAGATTGTTCAGTGTTTATGGAAGAGAACACAGATGATATGGCTTGGTTTTATCATAGACCACTGCATTAATAACCATCACCCAACACATTGTATAGGAAATCAAACTCAGATGCAAATTCAGGACTGTTTTAGGACTGTCATAACCCTCCAAAACCAGTCACAAAACACATGAGTTCTACCCCAAGAATAGTCTGAAAAAACTGGCATATAACAACAGAAAGGTAAAGACAAAAACCAAAAGAACATCTTCCAAACCAAAACTCGAGACTGTGTCTCCTCCATGAAATTTGGGACTGTGCACTATCTGATTTTCTCCTCGGTCCAAGTTCACTCCACCTCAGTCAGTGAGCTTACTCACCATCTTCTTTTGAAAATTCGGGACTGTCACTGAAAGAAAGATAAAAATTACACCCAAAAGATAAACCCCAAACCTTGACTGGTGTGAACCTCATTTGTTGTAACCCTCGTCACTGAGGCAACCTTAGTCCACTAAAAAATCTCAGAGTTATCCCTATTTCATCCGAAAATCCACATTGCGAAAGTGAATACGTGATAGGGTATTTATAATGGTTTTTCCATACAATTTTGGAGCCGACCTATATTTATTTTTTATTAAAAAATTGACTGAGTTGACTTGTCATTTATTTTATTTTTTCTTTTGTAAAAAACTTCATTTGTGGAGCTGACCTTGTCCACCTTTCTTTATGTTTTTTGGAGTGTTGACTTGTACATGGGCTTGTATGTAGGTTCCATCATCAATCTTCCAATAGAATGTGGGTTTAAGACTTAAGGAAACCACGTGTTGGAGTTTCAAGGACTATTCAATCCTATCACATTACATTCAAAGTCTATAATGTCCAAGAGTCATCATGCCAGACCAATGACCATCTACAAGGCATTGAGGTCTTCATCAAGTGCAAGCAATGGGCTTTGTTACCTTTTCAACGAATGACACAAGGGCATCAAGATATTCATCACCATACATCAAGGGTTCCACATAAGGACATCTTCTAGGTTCAAAGGGCTTCAACATGTTAACCGATACTTCTTCAAGAAAATTTTGGGATTAAGGACCATCTCCAAGGGCTCCAAGTCTTCATCAAGTCATCAATGATCACATTATCAAAACCAAGGGTGTATCAAGCCACAAGGGCTTCATTAAGGACCCCATCACCATGTCATGTATGACCAAGGACTCCATCATCAAGGTGCCATGTCATCATCCACAATCAACCAAGTGTGTCAAGTGTCCAAGTGTCCTAGTACTATCATCCCACCATATAAGTGGGTGCCAAGTCTTTCTCATGCCCTAGGGCCTTCTCCAAGAGTTCCAAGACTCCATCAAGTCATCAATAACCATGAAAACCACCTGTGGGGTTTCCAAGCATTCTCCTAGGGTACCATGACCCTATCAAAGCATAAATGACCACATAATGGGTCATTAATTCTTCTTCAACCCATCAAGGGCTTCTCCATCATCCATAAGGGCTTCAACACAATCTCCAAGGTCTTCAACATCATCAGCATGGTCTTCAACATCGTCAATAAGGTGGTGGATCCAATATCCAACCTTGTGGGTACAAGGACCTTGTCAGTTGGATACAGGGTACTTCAAGACATAACCCATCTCTGCGTGGTATCCAAGGCACTTGATGTGAGGGTACTGGGATCATCCATAGATGTGTATTACAACAAGGACTTGGTGGTCATCAATCACTACATGTGGGTCCATGGAAAGTCCCATGTTGGCATCAATGACAATTCAATCAATAGGTTCCACCCCTAAGATGCTCATTTTCAATCAATTTTGTTTAAGATTCCTTGTATTGTTCCACCACCTCATGACCACTAATCTCATGGTTCCATAAATAGAGCTCGGTTTCCACCAACAATACTAATGGTTCCATAAATAGAGCTTATGGATTCACCAACTATGCTCATGGTTCCATAAATGGAGCTCCCATGAATATAACTCATCATTCCATGAGCATGAACCATGAGTAATGGTCATGAGTTGGTGGAACTATATAAGGACATGATATTAAGAAAGGGAAATACTAGATCACCATTACAGTTTGCCTCATAATTACAATATTCACCATACTCAATGAATCAAACACTCATGGACAACTCCTCTTCTCCAACTCCTCATTGATGAAATATTCCATAGGATCATTCAAACATACACTGAAGAGTCATTTGATCATTTGATTGAGATTGGATTAAGTAAGGTTTTTTAAAATATGATGGGGTTCCAATGGTTAATTGAGCAATAATTTGTAATTTAACAATGAAAAATACACATTATCATAAAAGAACCAATTATGTTTTATCATGAATTTTTTCATCATATTGATCATTGAGGAGTGAAATCAATAGTGGACTTCATATTCAAGTTAAGTTAAGAGATCACCTTGATTGTGCAATCTCAACAACTTATATCTTTTGTTCCAACAATTCTGACCAAAATTTTGGGAAAATGATAATAAAAAAAAACAAAAAAGGAAATCCAAATAATGTTATCTTTATACTACTCAATTTTCAAATAACTAACTAATATAGACTCGAAATTATATGCTATGTCGAATTTCATCTTGTAGTTTTTTGTCCCCGAATTTATAAATTGTTTTAAGTATTTTCATCAATTGGGAGAACTTAATTAGTTAAAGTTGATATACTTTACTAATACTTTCAATTCTAATTTTGTTTTTCTTATTTCCAAAATGGATTATACAATGCCACATTGAAACATTGGTTCTCATTGCTTGGCATAAAGTTGGTCCAATTTTGATTGGTTCTCTACTCAACATAGAGTTAAGTTGATCATAGACAAGGGAGATGAGAGAATGTTGTCACAATTGGTTATTGCATATGCAATTTTATTTGATTTTTTTAAATGACAAAATACTCCATTATGAGGAATAAATAGAAGATAATTAATACATGGAAATGAATAAGACCGTGAGTCATTATGCCATCCAATATTTACAAGAATGATCTTTCACCCAATGCAGATTTGATTGTGACAACCATATAAATCACTAAATTTACGAGTAATTGTATAGCTTTAGTGGTAGGATAGTAACTTCAATTATTGTATAATAAGTAATTTAAGTTTGGATTTGAATGACTTGTTGTATAATAAGTAATTTAAGTTTGGATTTGAATGACTTGTTGTATAATAAGTAATTTAAGTATGGATTGTTTACAAACAAGATACTAAAAATGTAAGAACTATTTCAACCATTAAAAACTTTTTTGGAGTTTTATTATTCACATAAAATACATAGAGAAAATATATATATATATAAAAATTAATCAATCATTATACCAACATAAGAATTACTTATGAGAGAATTAGCAAGAGTCATAGTACTCAAATGACCACATAATAGCAAAATATTGGTTTCTTAAATCACCCCAACTCATTTGAACAACCTCATTGACAAAAGAGGCTGCCTATTTGTATCTTCCCAAATCATTTGGACAACCTCTAAGCATAAATATCATAACATCAAGGCTTAAATCATTTGATAGCCATAACTTTTCTTCTAATTATATTCATTAAAATACATTTACTTTCTCAATTTGGCCAATTTGTCACCAATTAGTAATAGAATGTTGAAAAACGATGATAGATATATATATACCACCTATGCTTATTTTTTCAAAGAGAAATTAAGGATTAAGTATATGAAATGTTGCATTGTTAAATAAATGAATAAATAAGTTAGAAGCACTCAATTCAAGATGACTATTTGAGTAGTCATGACCTATTTGCCCGACCATTTGCACGGATCGGACGACCGGCAACATCGGATGTGACCGCTCACGTGAGCTAGGTCGTCCGATCGGTGCAAATGGTCGGTTAAGTAGCTTCTTTATTGAGTTTGTAAAAAAAACACAAATCCGTTTATACTAAAATATTTTAAAACACACCAATAAATATATATATATATTGAAACTTAAAACATCTTTAAAATTAAATCATTAAGTATATATTATATTAAATTCTACACATGCATACATGAATTTATTGTAAAAATGCTTAATATTTAAATATGTTAATAAAAAAAAGTGTTATCATTAAAAATATATAAATGCTATTAAATATATGTCTTAATGTTATGGAAAGAACAATTAAAAAAATTATCATTTATATATTAAAAAGATAATGATAATAGAGTTTTTATATATAAAGTTAAGATATCTTCTCTACAAAAGTGGTTAAATTAGGTTAAGGTAGCCATGCTTGTTCATGTAGGGGATTAAGAAAATGACTTACTAGTACGCTATTTACTTGTGGTTATTTAAATTTTTTTTTTTTAAGACATAGTAAAATATGATTTTTTATTAAAGGTCAAAATATTATTTTAGATGGTCATAATTTAGTTACTCAATAATGGTTCTTATCATTAAGGTCTTTTATCCAAAAAATACTAAACCAAATTTTCTATTATGAAAAATATTTAACCAAAATAAATCCAACGTATTACCAATTTTTCTACTTTTAAAAAAATTAACCAAAATAAATCCAAAATATTTGACTTTTTAACTTCCTAAAAATAAATTAGTTGAAAAGCATGTCTCTATACTTTTTAAAACATGAAACATTCCTTTACAGAAGTTCTCATACCTTCCATAAATTTGGCCAATTCAAAAAAACCATCTTATGAAATCCATATTGAAACATACTTACTTTTTAAAACCATCTTATGAATGGAAGGAGAGCGGGCCGAGGAGATGGGCGTACGAGGGTTTGGTTGCAGGTTGGTCGAAGTATTCTCGAGCTTCAGCCGGAATGGCCTCGGGCTTCTCGCTCCTACCAGGTGCTGGCCGATTCGCTAATTGGTATCTCCCTTACTGTATTTCTGTTTTTTACCTGGCGTTTAGGGTTTACTGTGTTCGGCTTTTTCTAGTTTCGTTTGGCCAGCCCTCTTGCTCCATTACCCTCCATCTAGTTTTTGTTTTGGTTTTGTTGGACTGCCTTATTTTTGCTATAGCCGCACTTTACAACTGGAGTCCATCCTCTCTCGAGGACTAGTACCAACTAGTATTAAAAAAGTGGGAACTTTCAATTTTGTCAGTTGGTTTCATCTTTTTCGTTCATCGATTAGGGTGGCGAACTACATTTCTGGATATGTTGTCCGTCTGGTACAATGACATGTCCTTTTGATTTGCATCTGTCGGGGAGGTGGTTTTTATGGGGTTTTGTCTGTTTTTCACCACGCCATTTTGTCCCTTGGTCAGTAATCCTTAGGGAAAGGTTTTTTTTTCCAGTGGTGACCCTGCTTTATTGTAGCCCTAGCTAAATCTGGCGGTTGTTTTGTTACCCTAGCTATGATTTAGAGATTGAATGATCTTTCATTGATTTATGGCTTCAGGGGTAGTCTTTTAACTGTCTGTAAGGTATAGGGTTTGTATGGAGGGTTATCCCTATCTCTTGCGCTATCTCCGTATTGATATAGGTTTTTTACCTGGGTTTCTGAATCAGTGCTGTTAGGGTTTGCGCATTCATCGGCAACTATATATTATATTGTCATATAGGCGTCGCTTCTGTTTGGTTGTTGCTGGCCGTTTCCATATTTGTGTGCCCAAATATGCACTCTGGACTGTAATGGCTTATGAGGTTTTATTATTATCTTTCATATGAACGCTTATACGCTGATTACTGTTTGGCCGATATTTGTATGAGATATACCTGACTCTCTGGATTCTGCTAGTTGGGGATTGAATATCTTTTATATTGTGTCGGTATTGATTTTGAGGACTATTCACCCTGGTTTCATTCTTATGTTGTGGGGTCCTGGTTATTATACGGATTTACTTGGGGTTTGATTCTCTGCTAGTGAATTTTTCCTTTTATGACGGTGATGTAATTGTATCTGGGGGTTCACATTTAGTATCTATTTACATCTCTATCTATTTGAGGCTCGATTTGTTTTTAAAGAGATGCTATTCTATTATCTGGTTTGAACTGGCATTCTGATCTATCGAGATCTGCCTGTTATCCTTGATTATGATCCTATCTGTGTGATTATTCTATAAAGCTTTTGTATCAGAGCCCTTTAACTACTCAGCTCTCTGCCGAGGTCTGATTTTGATACTTCTTGCTGTGATGACATGGTCTGATATATTGTTGTATTGAAATAGTTGGTTATGGCATGTTATTTGCGGGTTTTTCCCTATTGATCGGGTTACTCTCTGGATATTTTTTGGCATAATCTGGGGTCTGATTATAGGTTTTGGGATTTCATCTGTCTTTATAATTTATTGGTTGCCTCTTTCTATGTTGATGCGATATTCTTTGGCATAGTCGGTCTGATCTTTTGTATGGGGATTGTATGCTATTGAGTGGAGTTTTATAATTGGTGGCTAGTATTTGCTTCTGGTTCACATGGATTTATCTGTCCTACTATTTTATATAGATGTTTCATAGCAGAAGGTCTTGATTGTCCACTATAGATCATATTTCTATGATGTCGATATGTTTATCTGATCTGTATTCAGCCCTTTTCCTCTATTGTATAGTCTGTTTAGTTTGAGGTGCTGATCTATTTATTGGACTGGCTTAGATTTCTAGATTGTATCGTTTTGTTGGAACCTGCCTATCTTTCTCCTATTTATCTGTGCTATATCTGAGACCTCTCACTGATTTCTGTTTCAAAACCTTATTTTTTTCCTTTGCCCAAAACCCGGGGATTGTACCAGTGGTCTGCTTTTTGATTGAGTTTTTTAGATAAGTTTTGGGGACTATTTTCTGGGTAGCTTACCCCTTGGTTCTGATGGTGGAGACCCATGATGGGTCTCCTGACCCTAGTTTGGACCATATCCCTGCTCGTTATCAAAGACGAAGGAAGGCAAAGGCATACAAAAGTTTGGAAGGTAAACTACGCTATGTGGTTGGTCGAGATGTTTATATGGATAGGGTGGAAGCTTTGAGTCATCGGGCATTAATTGGCAGGTTGGAATATGCCTCCATGGAGAAAAAAGATTGGGTTTCTTGGGCTTCTGAGTATTGGAAACCTTTTCTAACCTATGTTCCTTCTATCAGCCTGTTGGTCTGGGGATGGATTGTATTTGTCTTCTTAGAGGACTCACATGCCTCTGAGGTATTAAGCCGTCTATGGAGGGTAGGAAATGGTTCTTTAGTGCTTGATCGTTGGCATGTAAACTTTGACCCAGTAAGGGAAAGAGTAAAAAAACACCATCTATGGGCTATCCTCCAAGGACTTCCTTTCCCGCTCTGGAATCGTTCTCTTTTGGAGGGAGTTGGAAACACTATAGGCCGGTTTGTGGCTCTAGAAGATGATTTTATGAAAAATTTTGATAAAAGGAAGGCAAAAATTCTTGTTGAACTTGATATTACTAAAGGCCTCCTTGCTGAAATTGAGATTCTCTGTCATGAGCGCTTGTTTATACAACGCTTGGATTTTCAGGGTATTCCCTTTAGGTGCAGTATTTGCAGAGAGACTGGCCATTTACCCCGTGAATGTCCTTCCTTTCGTAGAGGGGTTGTCAAACGATCTTTAAAATATACATTTATTAAATCCCCTATTTTCCCCCCCTCACAGGATTGTTCTACTCCGATTCAAAATGTCTCCTCTCATGGTCAGTTAAAAAATGCTATTTCTCTATATGGGGAAGTATCAGATCTTGAACTGGATATAATTGATTCAGTGATTAGTAGCAAAAAAGCTCCTTTGCCCTCTGAATTCACTCCCTCCCTTCCTCCCCCTAAGGAGCCTAATCGGTTGGATCCTCCCTTGTCAGACTCATTGATTCAGGAGCATGTTCCTTGTCCCCCCTCAGCTCCAATACAATCTGGAGCTGCTTTTGATGCCCCGAACATTTTTGTTCCCCCTTCTACCCCTTCGTCAGACATCTCCCCTGTACCTCTATTTACTGAGGCTAACTTCCCCCCTCTTTCCACTTCTGGTCAGACTAGGCACCTTTCTTCTGATTCACCCCCTATTATCCCTGCAGTTTGTCCTTCCTTTGGCGATCCCTCTTTGAAAAAATCTTTAAGTATTTTCTCTAATAAGACACCTCTCTCCCCCTCGGTTCTTCCCTTAGATTCAATCCTCTTTGAGAATGTTACTATTAGGCGAAAGAAAAATTCATCTAAGCCCCCCCATGAATCTACTGATTCTCTCCAAGCTCCTTACACTCCCCTTTCTGAGAGATTAAAAGCTGTTGAGCATTCACATACTTCAACCTCCCATCGGGTCCTTAGAGCTTCGACCCCTGACTCTTCAGTTTCCTAATGCGCATCCTTTCTCTGAATGTTCATGGCCTAGGGAGTTTGGCCAAGCAAAAAATCCTCCGTCATCTGCTGTCATCTCTCTCTCCTGATGTTGTCCTTTTACAAGAAACTATGACTAGTACTTATCCTGCTTTATATGCCTTTTCTAAGCTTTTCCCGGGCTGGGAGTTTTGTGCTCTGAGTTCAAATGGCCTCTCTGGAGGCATACTGTCTGGCTGGAATCCTAAATTCATTAAATGCAAAGCCTTCCAAATTGTTGCTGGTATTTAGCTAAAAGCCTCGGTCAGGGGATCTTCCCTAAACCTCTCAATTACAAACTGCTATGGTCCCTATCTTAATCGTGCTACTTTCTGGGAAGCTGTAGATTCGGGAGGTTTTCTTTCTTTGCCTAATCTCATCTTAGCAGGGGATCTAAATCTAACTTTGAATGCTTCAGAAATCCGGGGATCAAAAGCCCTTCCAGATCTTTTGGGTCCTTATTTTTCGAGTCTTTTCTTTGATCACAATTTAGTGGATGTTGCTCCTCCCTGTGCGGGTCCGAATTGGAGGAATGGGAGGATGGGGGAAGAAGGTATTTCTAAAAGACTGGATCGTTTTTTGCTGTCAGATCAGCTGATCAACTCTCTACCAAAGTATAGAGCTTGGGTACATAGAAGTGGGATTTCTGACCAATTTCCTATTGTCTTGGAGTGGATAGGCCAACAAAATCCTAGAGCTTATCCTTTTAAATTTAATCATACTTGGTTAGATAATGAAGAATTTGTTCAAATGGTTCACTCTGAATGGTCTAATATACAACTGGACCCTTCTCAGGATGCCATGTATGATCTCTGCTATAGACTCCGCCTCCTAAAAGATAAGGTAAAATCTTGGACTAAAGTTGAAGCTATAAAAATGAAGGATAAGTCTACTGTTTTGGAAGAGGAAATTAACTCTCTTCTCCTTTCATCTGAGTCAGCTATTCTCAACCATGAACAGCATCTTAAGCTGTGCTCTCTAAAAGTAGCTCTACAAAAATTGTCTGATCATGAAATTTCTTCTGCAAGACTTAAAAGCAGAATGACATGGGCTCTAAAGGGGGATGTTAATACCAAGTATTTCCATGCTGTGGCTACAGCTCGAAAAAATCAAAATGCTATCTGGAGTCTAAAAGATGAGATGGGTACTTGGGTATCTGATGATCAAAGTCTAAAAGCCCTGGGTATTAAACATTTTAAGACGATGTTTGAAGATGATAAGATGACAAATTTGGAATCTCAGCTGAAGGTAATTCATCTTTTTCCCACTTTTATCAGCATGGAGGATAAAGATTCCTTTTCTAGACCTGTTTCTATTCAGGAAGTAGAAAGGGCTCTTAAACTATTTAAAAAAGATAAAGCTCCAGGGCCGGATGGTTAGCCAGTCGAGTTATTTTTGTTCTTTTTTGATCTTTTGGGTCCTCTCCTTGTCAATGTGGTGGAATCAGCCAGAACCTCAGGCAGAGTGGCTTCGGCTCTCAATTCTACCTTTCTAGCTCTTATCCCCAAGACAGATCTGCCTGTTACTTTTGCTGACTATCGTCCTATCTCCCTATGTAATCTCTGCTATAAACTGATTTCCAAAGTTGCAGCTTTGAGGCTTAAACCCTTTTTGGATGCTTCCATCTCTCCACAACAATTTGGCTTTCTTAAAAATCGGCTGATCCGGGAACCCATTGCTATTACCCAGGAAGTCTTGCACTCAGTCAATTCCAAAAATAAACGTGCCCTCATACTCAAGCTGGATTTATCTAAAGCCTTTGACAGAGTTAATTGGACCTTCATTCGTCTATTACTTATTCAAATTGGGTTTCCCCTTATTGGAGTTAATTGGATCCTGGGTTGCATTACTTTAGCCAATTTTGTTGTTCTAATTAATGGCTCGTCTTCCTCTTTTTTTGCTGCTTCGCGGGGTCTAAGGCAAGGCTGCCCATTGTCTCCGCTTTTATTCATTTTGGTCATAGAAGGGCTTAGTCTCTTGATTGAGGAAGCTAAGCGGATCGGAAAGGTTAGAGGCATAAAAATCTCATCAAAGCTCTCCCTCACCCATCTACTTTTTGGATTGGGCTCTGTTGAAGAATGGCTGGCCTTCAAAGGTATTCTGGAAATTTTCTGTGAGGCCTCAGGCATGTGTATTAATGTGAACAAATCTTGTTTTCTTCAAAAAGGTATTGATGAGACAATTCTCTAGAGAATTACAAGTATCCTTCCTTATAGGTCTGCATATTTTCGGAATGGGTTTACTTATCTGAGATATTTCTTGAAACCAAATTGTTACCTGGTTAAAGACTGGCTATGGATGGTATTGAAATTTGAAAAGAAAATTTCTCATTGGACAAACAGGTTTCTTTCCATGGGAGGTAGGCTTATACTTATCCGTGCTGTTCTTTCTAGCATGCCTGTATATTGGATGGCTTTGGTCCCGATACCATCTTCTATCTTAGATAAGCTCAAAAAATTAATATTTTCCTTTTTATGGGGATCTTCTGAAAAGACTAAAAAATTTCATCTAGTGGATTGGCATCTTTTGGCTCGGCCCACTTCCCACGGTGGCTGGGGTATTAAGCACCTCCTTAGTTTCAGTCTTTCTTTGAGAATGAAATATTTTTGGATGGCAGTGAACAGCAAAGGCATCTGGAATCTTCTGATTACCACTAAATATATGAAAAATAAGCCTATTCATTTATGGCTCAGGGATAAGAATTTCAATTACTACAATGCATCTATTATCTGGAAGGGCTTCATTGCTACCTTAAAATGGATTGGCAAAGGCATTTCTTGGCAAGTTGGTAACGGTGAATCCATTTGCCTGGGTGCTGATCCTATCGTGGGTATGGGATCCTCTTTTACTCTGCCTAGAGGATTGAGAGAATATTTAGAGGATTATGGCATTTGTTCCTTAACTCAGGCTCGCAATCAGACTCCAAATTCCAAAGGTTACTGGTTCTCTGCTGAAGAGCTTGATCTTATTGGTGAGTGGAAGTCTATATGGGAAAATTATGTTAGAGGTCTGGAATTTGGACGTATTCGGCTAACTGACCAAATTGATTCCCTAATTTGGACTCATCACAAGTATATTGGACCATTATCTGCTGCTGAAGGTTATTCTTGTATTATTTCAAATAGGTGTTCGGAATTAAATGACAAAGTTCTGAAAATTCTGTGGACATTGTCTATCCCACTAAAAATAAAATGTTTTACCTGGTTAATGATATTTCAAAAGATATTAACTTGGGAACAATTGCAGACTAGAGGATACAATGGACCCAGTCGTTGTATTCTCTGTGAGAATAACCTGGAAGATATTTATCACTTATTTTTCTGCTGCCCTGTCTCTGTCCGTTTATACTCTTATTTTGAGAAAAAATTCAGATGCTCTTTCCCCATCTACAGTTCTGTACACTCCTATTTGGATTGCTGGTTCTCTAGTATTTCGAAATCTGCCCCTTATTTCTACATGCCTCTGTTTATTTTTTGGGGAATTTGGCTCACTAGAAACTTCAGCCTTTTTGAAAATAAAAAGCCTTCCCTCTCAGCATTGATTGCTAGAATTGAAAGTCTGCTAAATACTTTCCCTGTGCCTATGAAAGTTCATAAATCTCGCATTATTGGTCCAGAACCAATTAAATGTTTCCCATGTGGATATTTTGATGGTGCTGCAGCAGAATATATTGGAGGATCAGGTTATGTGATTTATATCAATGATTATCATTTTTTCAGTTTTTCCATGGGCTGTGGTAGAAGCTCGAATACTAGAGCAGAATTATTGGCTTGTTGGGTAATTCTTAAAGTCAGCTTTCTGATGGGTATTCCTATACAACTGATTTATGGGGATTCTTTGGTTATTATCTCATGGCTAAACATAAATTCTGCACTTGATGTGCCTTCTCTGATGCACCGGTGTCGCGACATTAGACTTTTGCTTCAAAGGGCCCCGCCGGTGACCTTTAGACATACATATCGTGAGCATAACATGCAGGCAGATGAACTCTCTAAACAAGGCATGAAGATGGATATGGGCTTTGTTTCTTTCTCAGAATCTTTGGATGGATTGATTGTAAATCAAGGATTATTAAATCTCTTTTAGAGTAGCTGAATATCTCTTTTATTTCAGCATTGGTTCCTGCTATTGATTGATTACTTCTTGCTGTTCCATGATGAGTCCTTCCTGCCAGCATGCAATGCTTTGATTTTGTATGTCTGAAGTTCATCTTCGATATATATCAGTATTTTCTGACCTGTATATCAGGGATGATGAGTAAAGTTTTCTATGGTCAAACTTTTTCCTTTTGCTTTGGCTGCGGTTTACATCACTTAGTTGTTGCTGTTGGTATTGGGATCTGGCACTTATATTGCAGATTTGTATATGATATATTTGCTGCTCTGTATTGATATCTACTTTGGTAGATCCATGGTCTTGGAAACAGGATATCATCATTCTGATATTGTAAAATATGTCTTTTGATTCATATGAATAACAAAGATTGGTATTTTTTTCCTCTGAAAAAAAAACCATACTGAAACATACTTACTTTTATTTTAAAAGATATACATTCTATTTCTCCATCTAGCTCGAATTCTTTAGAGGTTTATATTTCTTCTTCACTGTAACAGTGAAAATGCAAGCATGCAAAAGATAAATTCATAAAGCAATGTCCCTTTTTATGGGCTCTTAGGCTTCCCTTTTGTTAGGCTCACAGGTTACCTTAAGGGTTTTGGAAATCAATTTATGTGAGCGTTTACTTGGACCTTCAATCCTGTCCAATCCATTTTCCTGTAAGGCTTCTCCATTTTCAGAACTTTTATCTTCTATTTTAGACTGGACACCATATTTTCCAAATAGTTCTCCATACTTCCAAAACCAAAAACAAAAAAAACAAAAGCAGTTACTGATGGAATGCTTAGGTTTTCATCAACATTCCCATGGAAGACAGTTGTTAATCAACCTCCTTGCCCACAGAACCCTATTAATTGTAAATCATCAAATCCAAGAACTGATGAACCCTATTAATTGTAAATGCATCCATTTACATCATTCATGGTAAGCTCTAGCCTCACTAAGAACTAATTTGTTAAATCTGCAGTCTTTCTTTAACTTAAAAGGTCATCCACTTGCCTTTAAAATTGTCGATATCCATTATAAAGTTGGAATGCTTATGATACTTTTCTTTTATTGAAAATATACAATATCAAGAGTTGGTGTGAACAAGCTGAGAGTTCAGTATTTAGTACTTTGATTACAAGAGTCTTGTGTATAGAGTTGGAAGTATTTCATCTGCAGCTTCTCGGGCCATTGCGGTGCACAGGAATGAAGGTTTCGATGTATGCAATTTAGATAATCTATAAAAGCAAATATCGTCTGTGGGTTTGTAATAACAATGAAATGTTAAAAGATACCATCCAAACCAGGCTCTACCAGTACCTGGGGAATTACTATACCATCTCCAATTTACTTAATTTTGCATAGGTCAATCGCCTGAGTTATCGAAGGCATTGTCTCTCCGTCTATACACAGTTCTGGTTTCGGATGGAGCGGGAAAGGAAACCTCGGAGCTCTTTCCAATATATCATCTTGACTATGTAGCTAAGTAATAGGATCATTATCCACAAAAACATATTTTAATTCGTTGCTTTCAATCCGTTCCGCACGATTCAAAATATATTTTAATAGCATGAGCTCTTCTTCCGCAAAAACATGATCCTATTACTTAGCGGGAAAGGAAACTTCGGAGCTTTATTTTACGTGTTGGTGCTATTGCCACTGTTAGTTTTTTTCCTTTCTCCTGCTAGTAATATAAATCTGCTATGACATATGCTTGTTATAACAATACTATAAATTGAAATTGAACTAGGCTTCAAAGTAGCTGAATATGCATATGCGCATGTGGTTGAATGATCAGATTCAAAGTAGCTGAATGAATAAATACAGGTTTAAAGGAGACAGCCGAAACGAAATATGCATACCTTCATAAGAAAGTGCCGGATCCCTTCATAAGGAATTGTTGGATCTACCAAAAATGTAAGTGTCTGATCCCTTCATAAGGAATTGTCGGATCCACCAAAAATGTATGCGGCTTTGATGGATTCTTCTTCAACACCTATTCCTGCAATGCATCCAACAAATTCTGTTGAACACCTATTCCTGCAATGCATCCAAAAAATTCTCTTCAAAGCAAACCAGTGGAATTTTATAGCATTTAGAGCACATCAACCACCTGATTAAGATCGAAATATTGCATTGTAGTTAAAATACATTTTAACTTACTTCATTTGAGCCAAAGAACGATTACTATATACACTGCCTCGGCAGGTATAATAACAAATGCGATATAAGGCAAACACTTTATAGGCGACCTTTGGTGAAACATCCCTTGAGTGGGTCTCACACGTCCAAGAATATGAATATTGTAGTCATCATCTTACTCTTATCCAGATTCTAGTACTCGAATAATATGAATATCATCACTTAATCTTATCCTCAATAAGTTAGATTCTTGGGGTTGTCTTCATGTGGTGGAGTTCAATGGGTGACAACATGTAATTTTTTAAAAGTTAATTTATAGATTAATTATTTGATTTAAAAAATTTATATAAATGCTGTTTTGAGAGTTAAAAGGTTTTAAAAAACAAAATTGAGTATATAGAAAAAAATAATTTTAAAATTTAAATAAAAATGATAGAATAATATATTATTAAAAAAATAATATAATCACATATTCAACTAGTGATATATATGTTTAAATTGTTTGGTGAATAATTAGGAATAACAATGTTTTGAGAGAGACCAGGATGATGCAAATTGGTATTTTATCTAAGATAACCACGATACGTGTGTGGCTTATATTTTGACAAATTTTTTCTTTAGGTTTTTGTGTTATAATAAGTCAAGATAAATATAGTAGTGTAGGAGGTGTTTTATTTCTATTTAAGGAGCATTTTATTTTATTCAAGTTTGATTTACGAATTAGATCAAAATCTCTAGGTTGACTCATGGCCCTTCATTTACTTAGGAAGATATTCATGGACAAAGGCATTAGGAGCTTGTAGGTATATGGGGATTCCTGAATGACCGAGATATTCATGGACAAAGGCATTAAGAGCTTGTAGGTATATGGGGATTCCTCTTTGGTCATTCAATGGATGAAATAAATATTCAAATTCAGTGTGTTTAATTGAAAGTTTTTGTAAATAAGTTAAAAGAGGCATCATCATTGTATGGGTCTATTCTACAGCCCGAGTGGGTGAGATGTCACGTTTATAACAGTGACATGGCACATGTCGGCTCAAAAAATATATATTATAAAACTAAGCATATGTGGTCTCCAAGTTAATTGGCTACATTGTAAAACACATTAATATTATTATATATCAAATTTCAATTTCAAATTCCATTCACACATGTTGAAGCTCTATATGGTTTGATATATGCACCTTAGATATTAAATTATTATTTTTAATAAATACTTATAAGACAACTAAATCTATGTCTATTAGTTTGTCTTTCCTTGATTTGATCTAGAAGAGAGACACATATTAAGAACGGAATCATTGCATATTTATTAATTAAGGCACGTCATATATATATATATATATATATATCAAGAATAATTAATGAATGAATGCAACTTTTGCTTAATATTTGTAGGATTTATGTGTTATCATTTACAACAAAATTCCAAATTGGAAAGGTTGGAAAATAGATGATTATAATAGAAAATATACTTGATTATGTATTGTTAAGTTAGTAATAGAGCAATGAATTAGATATTAGTTTTGTAATAATTGTGAATTATACACACACACACACATATAGAGAGAGAGAGACCTTTATATAACTATGCCAAGTATATCAAGAATAATGAATGAATGAATGCAACTTTTATTTTTTTTATGATTTATAATGTGTTATCATTTACAACATGATTCCAAATTGGAATAGATGGCATGTAGATGATTATAATGGAAAATATATTGGATTATGTATTGTTAAGTTAGTAATAGAACAATGAATTAGATATTAGTTTTGTAATAAATGCAAATTAATTTCCCAAAGGGGTTGGATCCATTAGTGAAGAGTGAGGAGTTTTCAATGTGGGTAAGGTTTAATTTTGGCCCAACCTTAAGCCATGAGGTCACCTTGAGGTAGTGGTCCAACGTGTGTTTGCACCCAAAGAGATTGTACTAAATGATCTCATGACTCGTGCACACATAAGTGGATGAAATCCCACCCCCATGTCCTTCAAATGTAATCTCGGGTATGGGTGAATCAATGCTAGGAATCACTTATTCAACATGCACATGATGTTGGTAGGCATTACAGGTGGTTGCTCGGTCATGCCACTTGTCTTGGATCAGATCAAGGTAAGGATGGCATCAATAACTCAGACATTGATTAGGGGAAGATTGAGTGGAGGTCATGCACATAATTGAGTTTGGAATCCATATGAGGAATTTAATTTAGGTACAATGAAGGAGGAATGAGATATATGGGAATGGTGTCATATCTCTTCAGTAGCCATGGAAGAATGTAGGACTGGCAGTGATGATCTTCGTGTGAATCCTCCAAAGCACACGTGAAGGGGAAATTACAACATGAGGAAAATATGGTAGAATTAGGGTGGACTCAATTATTGCAAATAGGAGTGAAATCATTACCAATGGTTCTATCCAAGAACCGTGACTTAAATTGGTTCATTTCCTGGATGGAGGGATTGTTAATCCCAATGTAGAGGAATGCTCTGGCAATATCAACGCAGGATATCTCTAGTGCACTAGTCTCTCATTACATGACCAAGGCATGTATTTGTTGGTTGAATTTAAGCTCATTTGGACCAATCTTGCAATGTATACAAGATAGAGGGGCCAAAGTCATCATGGTCATAATAGGGGGAGTCAGAAAAATGCTTCTAGTGAAGTATCGAGCCAATTTTTCTGCAATGAGCTTCCATTTCACATTAGAAATTCAATTGACACCATCGAAGCCATGTATCTCGAAGGAAATATATGGGGGTAAGGAGGTCTCATTCCCTACTAGCTAGTTAAGACCATTCTTGCGTAGGTTGTGATGGAACAAGAGCTCCTACACATAGAGTCTCTTCGAAACATCAACAAAATTCATGATGATCTAAATAAGGTGCACCATGAATTAGATGATCTCACTTAGGTGCTTAATGCATCGTTTCAACTTGCATATGACGGGGATGAGATCTAGGGGATACATGCAACATCATTTATTTTGAGGTCAATAAGCAGGATTATCAAGGATAGTTTCTTTTGATCATAGTTTTTGTTTATGTTATGAAATTTCAATGGTTTTCGGGGTCTTAATAGTTTATGTTTAGACCTAGTTTCTCATTGTTGGGAAGGTCATGACTCTCCTTTAATTTGTTTTTATTAACTATTCCCTTTGGTTATAGTCCAATCAAACATGGTTTCCCTATTATGGGTAGGATACATTTTTCTTTTTGAAACTTTAAGACAATGGATTTGTAGACTTGAGTGAATATCCATACTATGATGCCCTAGTTTCCCTCAAGGGATGCCAACTATATTACAGTATATCTTGTATCTATTGTTAATAGAAGGTTCCAATATAGCTTACAAAATAATTTGTAAATTAATCAATATTTGGGTAAATTTCAACTATTTTACTTCATAATTAATTAATTAATGCAACTTTTACCTTATGTGTTATCATTTGCAACACGATTCCAAATTGGAATAGTTAGCGCTTGGATTGTTATAATAGGAAATATATTGGATTATGTATTATTAAGTTAATAATAAAACAATGAGTCAGACGTTAGTTTTGGGTAAAAACTATTTTACTTCATAATTAATTATTGCAACTTTAGCCTATTTGTAGGATTTATGGTTATCATTTACAACAAGATTCCAAATTGGAATAGTTCATATCTAGACAATTATAATGGAAAATATATTGGATTATGTACTGTTAAATTAATAATAGAATGATGAGTTAGATATTAGTAATAATTGCAAATTAATCAATAATTGGGTAGATTGCTAAGTACAATGGGATAAAGGAAATATGTATGCATTACTTACATTCAAGGAATCTATGATCTATTAATCCATGTCTTTAGATGGAGACTTGAATTATGATATAACATCATTGTAATTTGAAATCTATGCATTGGGAAATGCAATATGATCTCATAGTATTGTTAAGATGCATTCATTTCAATGACTCTATTACATTTTGTATCATCTCATTCTTGCATTGATTTTTATATCATAAGTGTTTCCTTTTAGTACTATTGTTAAGATGCCTTGGTTACACTAAGGGACATTATGATCTATTGATCTATGACTTTAAATGGAGATTTGATTTATGATCTAACATCTCTCTAATTTGAAATATGTTCATTGAGAAATGCACTTCGATTTAATAGTATTGTTAAGATGCATTGATTTTAGGTATATTACATTTTCTATGATATCTTTCAGTTAAATAGTCGAAACCCTAATATAATTCAATTAACATAGTTATCCAAGTAGATAGAACCACCGCAATTAAATAGATGAAACCCTAATTTGATCTAGTTATCACAGTTAGATGAGTAGATAGGATCACCACAGTTACACAACAAGTTTTGAACCCAAAATCTGATGAACAAATCCGATGCAATCCGACGAAATTGACTTTCTCGTTAGATTTCACCTTCAAAATTATGAATTTTGATCAAAGTTTTTGTATTTGATACATGGTATTGTCGGATATCTAACGGTAGACGGTTATCCGACGACTACTGTCGATTATCTGACAACTTTCGTTGGATATCCGACATATGCATGGTAACAGTAACTAGAGTAATATCATCAGATATTTGATGAATTTTAAAATTTAAAAACTATAAATTATGGTAACATTCAAACATGTTTGTTATATAAGCGACGATATGTGGAAATTATATTCTTTGCACAGACTGGTTTCTAAAAAGAGTACACAATTATTTCAATTTTTTTGTGATTAAAAATAGTGAAGTGTGGAGATTCATTTTATGAGAAAATGTTAAATAGCAATATTTGTGATCCAGACGAACAAAATCGACAATTGATTGCTAAATTGTGGGATGGACTGAAAAGAAAGGGTGATGGGAAATGTTATTGTCCATGTACACAATGTAGGGGCTTTAAAGGAGAAGAATGCAGATCACAACAACCAGAAAACATTGTAGGGAACATGGACATGCTAAGGGGGGACATGAATATCGTCCATTTGTAAGTTTTGCTTTATATATGTTTTTATATTGATTGGTTTTGTAAATGTATGTATTATTTTAATATTTATTATATTAACTAATATCTATTGACAGTTTCATGTAATTATAAAGGAAAGACATCCTACGGCATATCGTCTGGAAGACGTGCTTTCAGAACTAGTACCTCAGGAACATGAAGCTATGAATAATGGAGAACAAGTTAATGATCATATTAAAGAAGATGATCATATTGATAACATAGTTGAAGATGATGGTACAAATACAATGATACATGATGCATTTAATGTTAGAATGGATGATGATGATGATGATCATGAAAATGATGAATTTGATAGTGTTCATGATTTACCTCTTCTTGAGAAGGCATGTGAAACCCTTTATGAGGGATCCAACATAAATCTTCTCTCTGATATATTTTTGATAATGAACTTGAAGGTTATGAATGGTATTTCTAATACATTAGTCACAAAGATGTTAAGGTATGTAATCTATTACATCACATATATATGATCACACTAAAGGTTATTGTTCATCTAATAAAATTATTGTTAATTCATAAGTCAAATTAATATGGATGAAATGTGTCTCATTAATATTGTTTATTTATTTATATATTAACTAGATTTTTATTTTAATTTGTTGTATCTTGAAATCTGAAATTTTGTTGTATCTTGATAGCTGAAATTATAAAAATCTTGATATTTTACCTCGCACATTTCAAGATTTATCTTCCATCATGAAAGAAATTGGAATGCAGTATGAAGAAATTCATGCATGCCTCGATGACCATGTTATATATTATAATCATCATGAATTTGAAACTGAATGTCTAGATTGTCATATCAGTAGATATCGAACAGAACAAGTAACTAAAAAGGTTCCTTGAAAGGTTCTTCGTTATACTCCCTTTATTCCATGTTTGCAACGACTTTTCAGGTGCAAAAACATAGCGCACTTTATAGATTACCATGCACGAAACATAAGTCAATATGACATTATTTAAATTCATGCACATGGTTCTACATTTATAGATATGGAGGAAAAATGACCTCACTTTAAAGAAGAACCTCGTAATCTTAGGATTTATTTGGCAGCAGATGGTGTCAATCCATTTGCAGAGATGAGATCTTTTTACTCGATGTGGCCTATTTTTGTTATCAACAATAACATTCCTCCATGGTTGTCAATAAAGGGGGAGCATGTAATGTTATCGCTGAGTATTCCAGGTATGCATCTACAATTTTCTTTTAAAATGTAGTGGCATCTCATCTCTCATATTTTGTTGTAGGTAAAACACCATAAGGATATGTGGTGCAATGGCTGGAAATATCGTATCAAAAATTTGGATGAAATGAAGAAAACATCAGATTGTGGGATATATGTCGTCTTCAAGGTGACCAATGTTTCCTCTAGAAGTGACAGACATCCAGAACTTTCAAAAAATAGATACTATGGGTATTTGGAAGATATTCTTTAGTGTGACTTTAACTCCTTCAAGGTAGTTCTGTTCGTTGTCAAATGGTACGGGTTACAATTGAATCAACATGATCCTGATAAAACTATTATTGAACATGATAATGGATTTACCATGGTTAATACAAGGTTGTTTGATCCAGGAACAAAGCCCTATGTTCTTCCAAGCCCTTTGATGCTTGTGATGACGATGATGTTGTTGATGTCGATGACAATGATTATCATGAGGATGATGATGACGTTGTTGTTTATGATGTTTGTGATGATGAATAGTGATGATATCAACGATGATGATGATGATGACAACGATGACGATGGTGTTGTGTATGATGATGATGATGATGCCAACGACGACAATGATGATGACAAATAGGAAGGAGGAAGAGTGACTTGAGGACATATACATGAATCTATGACTTTTAAGACCCAAGTCTTATGTCAAATATATTTCCTCCCTCCCGGGTCAAATATCTAACGATCCTAATTTTATCAAAGTGTATAAATATTGGTGAATGTTATGAATTATAGAATTTATAACCATATTCCCCTATACATCACCTACTTTCTTTATTCACCCTCCCCTACTTTGAGTTTGCACTAGGTGCCATTATAAGCACCAGTGACTTTGCACTAGGTGACATCCACAAATGCAAGGAAGTACTTGAGACTTTATTCACAAGCTTGAACTTAAAGAAAAAAAGAAAAGTACAAATTTGGTTAAAATTTTGGCCGTCATAAAAAATGTTGATTTTTGTTTTTGACATTTGAATAAAAAATGCATAATACAAATTAAAATTTCATTAAAAGGGTTGTCCTACAAACTACCCATCAAACATTAATTTGGTTGCCAGTGCTAGGTAGAAACTTATTGAGGCATCTGACAATATTTATCATCCTCGACCTGAAGTACTGTGGTCCTGGGAAGTGACCAAATGTAAACCCTACAAATGTTAGTCCGACGGAATAACACCGCCTTAGTGAGGGGGGACCCTGTTTGAATTATTAAACCATTGATCTACAGGAAATGAGTGCAATTTAAAGGTAGAATTTGACAGTGGAATAGTAAGAACAATGTACACTGAACAAGATAAATTTCAGATAAAAATGATAAGAATTGATTAGTAAAGTACAACATTAATCTTCATTAATTCTAGCAGTATACAACAATGTTACAATAAGGATATTTCGAATCATGTGGATAAGATTTGAATCTACCAACTCAATCCTGACTGACTGGCTAACTAGAAGTGTCTAAATCACTATCGGGGCTCACTAGTCTAACTTCACATGTCTAATTCAGTTTATCAATAAGTTAAACCAATTAAACTGATGAGGTAGGTGAGAAATGGAGCCTACTCCCATGCAACCATGCACTATCTCAATTGAAATACATCTAACTGAATGCAATTGGAGGTTAACTTAGAATAACTACCTACCTACAACAACCACTGATGGAGGCGGTTGGTGGCACTCGGAGTGGCTCCTAAAATGTAGGGAATGGCACCAGTTGCACCAAATGGCACATTGGTGGCACCAATGGCACCAATGGCACCAAATGGCACATTGGTGGCACCAATGGCACACTAGTGGCACCAATGGCACTAGTGGCACCAATATTATTGTGGCACCAAACTATAGCAAATGAATCCTAAGTTAGGCAAGATGATCTAATAGACTATATATGGATAAGGGAGGATTATAAATCCTAACACCCCCCCTTAATCCTAACTTGGAAAACTATGGGCCCTGACAACAAGGCCAAAAGTCACCTATTAAAATCTAAAAAAATTAAAAAATTGCTTAATAAACTAAGGAAAATGGGGAAAACCTCATGGGAACCCCCACCCCCCCCCTCAAAATAAGCATGAACATGAAATACAAGCTATTTTTAGGAGAAAAATATTCCTCTTTGAGAAATAACTTGCAAAAACTCTGTTGCAATTTGCAGCACTATGCAACAACATGGTTCTTCTCTACAGTAGCATCCTGAAGTTGTGCATGTGAACCTATCAATGTTCTTTTGATGTGATGGATGCTCTATGTGTTTCTTCTTTCTAGAGGAGGAATGGAATGATCAATTTTCTTCTTCTATGGGCCAAATGGTTGATCATTCGCTATCATCAAGTAGCACTTTCCTGGAAACTTGTTGCACCACTATGTAGAGAGAGAGTATGTGTGAGAGAGTGCAACATGCTCATTCTGATATTGGGAACTTGTTCTCTTTCTGACTTTTGGATTCCAAGCACCATCCCCAGCTGCATCAATGAGATTTTGGTCCCATTTAGGCTGAGGCCTCTGATTTGGGATGGGAGAGAGATATGGATCTAGATTCTCATGAGGTTCCGCCTCAATATCAAGATCATGTTGATCTTGTTCCTCTTCATCTGAATCTGAAACATGTGACAAAATATCATTATCAAAAGGAAGTCGAAGAGAAATTATACCTTCTTGTGCTTTAGATGGTGGTAGATCAAACAATTGATTTTCTTCAAACTGAACATTGCGCTCAATGAAGCATTTCCTAGTTGCAAGTTCCATCAAATTAAATGCTTTTGCATCCTTAGTATATCCCAACATTATGAATTTTCTACTCTGGGCTTGGAAGGCCTTTCTCTTATCCATGGGTATTCTGGCCCAAGCTTTGGAAGCAAAAACTCTCGAGTGAGAGACATTAGGCTTATGCCCATGCAGTTCTTCGAATGGTGTGGCCCCAACCAATGATTTATGAGGCACTCTATTATGTATGTACGAGTCACAGTTTATAACTTCAACCCAAAGAGAAGGAGGAAGATTCTTGGCTTGGATAAGACAGGTTTCCATCTC